>SJYA01003303.1:120066-162348 GCA_006410615.1 Neotragus moschatus | reverse complement strand
TAAGAGAGTCTTGGAACAAGTAGGAGTTGGAGCCAACATAGTATGATTCAGAGAAGACAGATGAATAGAAACCAGATCCTCAGTAGAATGATTTGTGCTGCTGGATCAAACTTTGCCTAAAGTCCACATTTCTGCTTAACTTTTCTTTCCACTTATGTGAACCAATAAATTATGTTTGATTTCAAGTTAGTTTGAGTTAAATTTTCTGTCACTTAAAACCTAAAGATTCCTAATAGATATACCTTAGAAATAAGAATCATAGCATAGAGAATTGAGCAGACTTTAGCACCTTTCTAGATGTATTAAGACTGACATATTTTTATAATGTTTTCTTTTAAACTCTATGAAGAATCTTCACAGTCTTCCTTTCTGTTAAGAGTTATACCATCTTGCTTGTGTTATAACTAATTAGATCACTTTAGAAATTCCATGAGGGCAAAAAATTTGGTCTGTTTTATTTATTGCAGTATCTTCAACATCTAAAGCGATGACTGCCCCCCAGTAGGCATTCCATAAATACTACCTGTCTGCCTGCCTGCCTGAATGAATGATGAAAGTGAAACAGAAGAGCGTCAACTGCCCAAAGTCACATAGCTAGTTATTGAGATAATAAGATGGGAAACCCAGCATAGTACACCAGCAACATACTTATAAATACTCTTAATTCATCAGAAAGAGGGAAAAGAACTAACATTTGCTGTGCTCCTTCCCTACAGCAGGAAGAGTTTGGGTATGTTTATAGCCAACATTGTATTATGGGAGTCCCCAGTGGCCCAGTGATAAAGAGTCCGCCTACAGTGTAGGAGATGTGGGAGACGTGGGTTTGATCCCTGGGTTGGGAAGATCCCTTGGAGGAGGAAATGACAACCCACTCCAGTATTCTTGCCTGGGGAATCCCATGGACAGAACCCTGGCGGGCTACAGTCCATGGGGTTGCAAAGAGTTGGACATGACTGAGCAACTGAGCACTCGTACGCACACACACACACACACACACACANCCCCCAGTAGGCATTCCATAAATACTACCTGTCTGCCTGCCTGCCTGAATGAATGATGAAAGTGAAACAGAAGAGCGTCAACTGCCCAAAGTCACATAGCTAGTTATTGAGATAATAAGATGGGAAACCCAGCATAGTACACCAGCAACGTACTTATAAATACTCTTAATTCATCAGAAAGAGGGAAAAGAACTAACATTTGCTGTGCTCCTTCCCTACAGCAGGAAGAGTTTGGGTATGTTTATAGCCAACATTGTATTATGGGAGTCCCCAGTGGCCCAGTGATAAAGAGTCCGCCTACAGTGTAGGAGATGTGGGAGACGTGGGTTTGATCCCTGGGTTGGGAAGATCCCTTGGAGGAGGAAATGACAACCCACTCCAGTATTCTTGCCTGGGGAATCCCATGGACAGAACCCTGGCGGGCTACAGTCCATGGGGTTGCAAAGAGTTGGACATGACTGAGCAACTGAGCACTCGTACGCACACACACACACACACACACACACGCACACACACACACCGTATGATTCTATGTGAATACCCCCGCATAGATGTACCATACCAAGAGCTGGGTATTATTACTCTTGTTTTGCAAATGGAGAAACTGAGGCATCAAAATTTAAGCTACATTCCCAAGATCATGAGGCTACTGTGTGGCAGAAAATGCAGCTCAGCTTCTCTAACATGGAAAACACTTACAAGGGTGCCCAAGACATAGGCAGCTCTTGGAAGATTCTACAGATAATGAAAGTTATACGTACCAGATAGCTTTTTGTTGTTGTTGTTGTTGAGCTACTAAGTCATGTCCAACGCTTCTGCAACCCCATGGACTGTAGCCCACCAGGTTCCTCTCTCCGTGGGATTTCCCAGGCAAGAATATTGGAGTGGGTTGCCATTTCCTTCTCCAGGGGACCTTCCTGACCCAGGGATCAAACCCGCATCTCCTGCATTGGCAGGCAGATTCCCTGAGCCACAAGGGAAGCCCAGGTGGATTTTTATTAGACTCCATTTCAGAGGCTATTTTGTGACCAAGACCTTCAAATCTGAAGAAGACAGCCTCCCCTGCACAAATTACACATGCGTGGGTGGGAGGCAAGGGAACACACAGCAGTGTGGCAGTTGTGACAGTCCACATGAGCTATGTGTGGGTATGTGGGGAGTGTGTGTGTGTGTGTGTGTGTGCTTTCGCATAATCTCAGAGCCACAGGACTATTATTTCTGTGGTCCTGCCCTGGTGCAATGTAGACACATCACAATGAAGGGAAGAGATAGAATCTTCTGGTCACATCCAGCCATGACGATGTGTTCCGAGCATGGCCATAATTTAAGCAGACCCTGCTTACTAGCTCTGAACAAAAAATGGCACAAGAGTCTGGGCACTGTTGCCTAGGGGAGCTCAACAAGAAACCAGAACAGAAATTTGACCCTGCCTCCCACCCTAAGTGGCATGAATTCACACCCCCGGTCTGTCTGGTTGCTTTCCTGTGCGCCCTTCCTTCTCAGAGTGGCTTCATTTAGTAACACTTTTAAGGGCTATGGGGCGAGGTGGGGGGAGACACCGAGCTCAGTTCTGTGGGAAAGACCCTGTGGGGGCTCAGCAGGACCCCTGGTGACCCTTCTGCTGGGTGACCTCAGAAAAGCCTCTCCACTTTCTGGTCCTCGGCACCCTTGTTTGGGAAAGGGGGAAGGATATGGAATTTTCCAGCTCCCTTGTTCCACAGCACCAAAGCAGAAACTTTAGGTCACAGAGATGAAAACATAGTAGGATCACGGCTCTTCAGATGGGAAAGACGGAGGTCTGGTTGGGATCATCAACTGAAGGGCACCTAGAATTCTGAGCGCGCTCAAGGCCTCACCCTCGGCCTGGTTCAGAGGCTGCGGGTGGATGCACTGAGGAGACATCAGACAGGAAAGGAGAAAGTGGGGAGGGAGGGATGGAAGGAGTGCCCAGATTTCACAGCACTGACTGCATGGGCAGCTGCCTGCTTCTCACCACTTTGCGGGGGAGAAAACATAGAAGTGTGGGGGGGAGGGTGTGTAACTCACGCAGGTCACAGGGGAAACTGAGAAAGTAAACATCTAAGAGAAAGAAGAGATTTCTCTCCTTTGTGTTTTTTCTTCTGTGGAGCCAAGCGCCCCAGAAGGTATTGCAAAGGGAGGGGCCTGGGGCCCAGGGAGAGGGCAGGGTGCTGTGAGCGCTCCCCTCTCATCTTTGAAGGCTGCTGGGCCTCTCTGTAAACACAAGTGACTTCTGACTTCTCGGGGCTCTAAAAATAATCAGAGTGTGGGGGTTCTAAATCAGGAACAAAGAAGAAACAAAGGGTTAATGAGAGGACATGAGTTTGATGTTTCATTGGATAAACACACAGTCAGCTAGGAGCAAAGGCGCCCGGGGCTGGCCTTTGCCAGGAGGTAACCGGCAGAGTTCTGTGCATTGCCGTACTTTCCTCATGTTCGAAAAGGGCATCTCACACCCTTTTCTCTAGGCCAGCCCCCTTCAAAACCCTTACCCCTCCCCGCAACTTCCTCCCTCCCCCCATCAAAGCCTCACTATAAGCTCTAACTCATACTAACTTGTGAGTGACTGATATGGCCTCAGCTGCCCCAGAGGCTTGTGTTTACAAGGAGGCTCCCTTTCTCCACATGCTTCTCACTGCATTCTCACAACAATCCTGAGGATCTCATTACCACGCCCATGTTACAGAAAAGGGGATGGAAGGTGATCTTAACTTGCCCACAGTTCCAGCTCCAAGCAATTGGATCTAGGAGACCAAACTCTTAACCGTCACTCATCCTCAGCATTTCAAGTCAGGGCACTGAGATTTGAAAGCATTCCCTAGAGGCTGGGAGACCCGGGGTGGGGTTATCGTGCAGGGCAGGCATTCCTTGTGCCTCTTAAAGACCCACCCTCTCAAAAGGGGCAAGCTGGTGTCCCCTAGTGGTAATGAATTTCGATGGATGTCCGTTTCCCACCACCCCAACTCCACACCCTGTACCAGGCTTTTTCAGGAATCCAGCGCATACACACCCATCGGGCTGTTTGCAGTCTAACAAGTAGGTTTCTGTCCCAACCGATGTCGTGTACCAGCAATCCCAGTGTGTGCGATGTGTCTTCTGGCGGTGGGGGAAGTAAGGACAGAAAATTGCTGGGG
This sequence comes from Neotragus moschatus, assembly GCA_006410615.1. Lineage (NCBI taxonomy): Eukaryota > Metazoa > Chordata > Mammalia > Artiodactyla > Bovidae > Neotragus > Neotragus moschatus. The sequence continues at coordinate 158,195 of SJYA01003303.1, read as the reverse complement.
GAGGGGGGACAGGAAAAGCCCGGTGGTTAATCATCACCCTGGGTCTCTTTACTAATCCCGTTTAACTAGCAGGTCACAACTCGCAGCCTAGAGGGGGCACTCAAAGAATACTTGTTGAATGGATGCATAGAGGAAGGCAGGAGGAGGAGGAGGGAAGGAATGAAGAAGGAAGGAACGAACAAAGTGGCCAATAGCTGCCCTCCTTCTTTTCTTCTACTATGTTCCTAAGTCAACGACATTATCTCAGCCCACGATGGGGTCGCACTCATGAGATACGATGAGAATTTTGAGTCAGGATCTGGGCTGGCACCGAAGACTGCACCCCTCTAGTCAGCTCCCAGGTGTTATCAATGCAGCTGGTCTGGGGACCACAGTTTGATAATAAGGGTCTAGGCCAGCTGGGTCTTACTCCCGGCTGATGTCAAGAGTTCAAGGTCACAAAAGAAGAGTCTCATTTTTTTCCCACGGAATTATTTGGGTTAAACTTCACCAGTCATTTCATCATGTTTGTTTTTATTTGGGGGAGACAGTTTTGGTTTGAGGTGTGTGAAGGAGATTTCACCTCTATTGTCTTTTATCTCCTGAAGCTAATGCAGCTTATACGTTAGGGCCCTTCACTCATCCAGGTCCACTTTTGTCCATTTGCAAAAGTAAAATTGTGGTGTATTTGGACAAACCTCGGGCTCTGTGTGAGCCCAACTCCACTTTTTCACTTGCCCTATTGAATTTCATAGAGCAAATAAATATTTCTGTTGTATCCACGTTTGTACCAAAAAGGGAAAGAAAAGAAAAGGTGGCCATGAGTTTTAAGAAAAATGTGAAAGAACATAATTCTTTGAGGGAGAGAAAAAATACACTTGTGTATTTAAATATGCCAACATCTAGCTCTTATTTATGATGTGTACAGCCTGCCCAGGCCTAGGTAGGCATCTGCATTTGCAACAACTAAGCTGGTCTTTAGTAAAGAAGCATTAAAAACAAAGAATTCCACCAGTGTCAACCTGTTAAAGTCGCCAAACCCCATCAGCCTAGGGCTCCTGAACAAACAGGCTCCTGACCTGTGTTGTGGAGGTGAGTGGGGGGGGTTGCGTCCCTGACACAGCCACCCAGTGCAGACCCACGTGGCAGTGAACTGCATCTGCTCTATTTAATGGCTTGTCACAAGGGAGCCTACGAGGGTGACAAACCTCAGAACAGCTGATTCCATGTGCAGAAGCCACATGGAGCCTGTAGCAAGTTCCCCTCAGCCTTGGCTGCACCTTGGAATCACCTGGGCAACTTTAACAAATAGCACCCTCAAACATTCAGATTTAATCAGTCTTGGATGTGGTCTGTACTATGGTGTGTTTTAGAAATGCAGAATCCCAGGCCCCATCCTAGACCTACCCAATCAGAATCTGCATTTTTAACAAGACCCCAGGGGATTTGCATTCCCCCTGATGTTTGGGAAATGTCGGCCTTAGATATCAGTAGTTTCTGGATCAGCCTCCTCCGTTTCCTGGTGCAGAAGTTGGAAGCCAATCACATGAAATGATTTGGCCAAGAGGTGTCCCAGAATCATGCCGAAGCCCCAGGTCTCCCATTACCCAGCTACAGCCAGGTTTCCTCTGGTTCAGCTGGACTTTGCATCATTCTAGAAGGGCACTCAGAAGACTCAGAGATCCCCAGCCCCTCGTGTCGACAGCCCCAAGTGGGAGATGCAGCTCTCGTCTCAGAGTTGTGGAAACCATATATATGATCAGTTCACTGCAGAATTTCTGGCTTTTTCTTGCTAGGGGAAAAATATGTCTCAGTAAAATCCATTATGTATTCTGGGTATACGCAACGAGTTTGTCTTGAGACATATTTATGCCCAAGAATATTATGTATTCTCTTTATATACCACGCAAGGTTAAATTTTTTGAAAATTTATATTTGCTTTTTATCACCCAGACATATAAGCGATTTATAGCCAGGCCTGAATGGATTGGAATCAGATGGCAAAACCCAGATTAACCCCCTGTATCCTGGTGTCCGTTGGTCAGTCTTTGAGATTCATGATATTTTCACCTGAGTGAATGCATTCAAGACTTTCCTTTTAAGATAAATATGCAGGTGGATATCATTTTTGCAATGCAGGCTCTTCCTCTTGCTGCTTTAAGTTCATCCAGAATTTTTTTTTTTTTTAAGAAAAAGACAGACATATTGAAACAGTCATACACTGAATAATTCATGTGGAAAAATTTGGGGGAGAGCTAAATAGAGGTGACTCGTGGTATATTCTTACTTGCTGGTTGTTGGAAATTGGAGAGTTTCTGTATTACATAATTGCTATTCACCAGAAATGTAGTGGTTGAAGCAGCCAGGGACACTTCACGTGATTCCTTTTGCTCCTATCCTTCAGTCACTCTCCCAACTCTGAAAAGTCCTCTTTTGGAAAGAAAAGATGCTCAGAGAACATTGGTCCAGCCCCGGGAAGGTCAGGTGGTGCACCCATAGGAGCTTCCTGCTGAAGGCACGATGTGATCACATCTACACGTGCATGGGCACGGGCGCACATGCCCAGCAACCGATGTGATCGATCACCCACCATTCTCTGCTAGACCCAAAGAGGGTCTTTATGAGCAAATGCCTGGCCCAAGGTGGTCCCGTAGAACCGCTCAGCATTCACCCAGGTGCAAAAGGCAGCTAGGGGATGAACCATTATTATTTTTTTAATCAAGTAACAGACCCAGGTGTAGCAGCAGCCCAGCTTTGTAATATCACTGTGGCTTTGATAAATATGTCCCATTCCTTGATAACTTTTCCAAATCCTTTAATATCCTGCTGCTCAGTCCCTGAAGTCTGCCTGTCGCAAAAATGTGTGAAGGGAGACCAAATGTCAATAAAATCTCCCTGCCTGCCTCAACCCACTACATAATCAGCTCCAAGGTAAATAAATGGTAAGTTAGTTATCTGCTACTGGGGAGGGTGGGATGTTCAGAGTTTATCTGGCTTTCATTTTTGACTTCTTATGGAGCTGACCAAACTGTCTTCTTAGTCCAGTGTCTTCTGGGGGGAAGGTGTGGATTTTTCCCCCCTTTTTCTTTTCTTTTCCTTTCCCTTGGAGGCATAGCCTGCTCCGCTTGTCTGAAATGGCTGCCTGCTTTCTGCTTCTCTCTCCTCAACTCCATTAAATCACCTTTCATCACATTAAATACAGGTCTTTGGGGTGGTCAGAGAGCTTCGCTCTGAGGGATGATATTATAATGAGGGTGACATGTATGAAAAGTCATTTTTCAGCTCAATCCCAGGCAGGCCACAAAGAAGACTAGAGCGGAAGGGCAGGACAGTGAGCAGCTCTCACTTCAGACAGGAGCCAGGTTTCCGAAGAAAGATTTCATTCATTCATTCATTCATTCATCAAACACAGAGCACTGCTCCGTGTCAGGCTCTGAAATACATCAGTGAACAAAAGTCACAGAAATAGCCCTTCCCTCATGAAGCTTCCATAAGTAGAAGCATTATGAAAGCCTTTTGGGGAACGAGCTTAAAATCAGACTCAGGAAAGCAGAAGAAGGGGCTGAGTTGAAGGGTTTCAGACAGCCCTGCCCGTAAATTTCTCCCATGCCAGCACCAAAGAGTGGTATTCTTGCAAGAGACACTCTTTCTTTTGAACAAAATTGCTCTTTTTTTTCCAAGAGCAATTGCCCTTGGAAGGGATTAGCTGTTATCACTCTCTAGCACCTTCGTGTGAATTTATTTATTGGCTCCTCTTCCTGCCTAGATAGGAGGGCCTCCAAGGCTGCCAAAGACAGGAGAATCCTGAAAAGGCAGTGGCAAAGGAGATGAGGAGAGTTGGGGTCAGCCTTTCTCCTCAGAGTCCCTTGGAGCCCCCTCAGCCCCACCTGGCCCCATTGAGGAAGAGTCCCACTCCATAGCCCGGGAGCCTCATCACAGGTGCTGCTCACTGAATGACCCAGGGACATTAAAGGAACTCTTTAGGGAAAAGGCCAAGTGACATTGAGGTTCTCCAAGTTCAGATAACTTCTAGCTGCTCTTCCTAGCAGTGATGACAGCTCCCAACCATTGCTTAACCAAAGATACTGTCCCACATTTGGTGTCTTCATACCCTACCAATACCATTGTAACCAGTTTCATGATTAAATCCATACCTTCTTTGAGAGTGCTATCTGTTTACTGCCCAAACACCAATCCGTACAAGAGGCAAAAGGAGAAGCAGAGAGATCAGACCTAGATCACTACCTGGACATAAATGGGGGGGGGGGGCGGAATCTATGCCTATAGAGCCTGATGTAGACAATTTTTTTTCCACATTTAGTAGGCATAAGAATGCCCATAAAATGCAGATTGCTGCCTCATAGCCCCTTCTGACTCTGTGGTTTGACTAGTGACCTGGGAATGTGGATTTTTAACAAGCATCAAAAATGATGTTGAAGCATGTGACCTGTGTATCACAATTCAATATGAATTTAATAGGTCCTAACTAAACATGCAGAGAAGGCAATGGCACCCCACTCCAGTACTCTTGCCTGGAAAATCCCATGGACGGAGGGGCCTGGTAGGCTGCAGTCCATGGGGTCACGAAGAGTCGGACACGACTGAGCAACTTCACTTTGAGTTTTTACTTTCATGCATTGGAGAAGGAAATGGCANGTCAGCTCCCTGGCCCTCATGGGGGGGGGGGGGCGGAATCTATGCCTATAGAGCCTGATGTAGACAATTTTTTTTCCACATTTAGTAGGCATAAGAATGCCCATAAAATGCAGATTGCTGCCTCATAGCCCCTTCTGACTCTGTGGTTTGACTAGTGACCTGGGAATGTGGATTTTTAACAAGCATCAAAAATGATGTTGAAGCATGTGACCTGTGTATCACAATTCAATATGAATTTAATAGGTCCTAACTAAACATGCAGAGAAGGCAATGGCACCCCACTCCAGTACTCTTGCCTGGAAAATCCCATGGACGGAGGGGCCTGGTAGGCTGCAGTCCATGGGGTCACGAAGAGTCGGACACGACTGAGCAACTTCACTTTGAGTTTTTACTTTCATGCATTGGAGAAGGAAATGGCAACCCACTCCAGTGTTCTTGCCTGGAGAATCCCAGGGACGGGGGAGCCTGGTGGGCTGCTGTCTATGGGGTCGCACAGAGTCCGACACGACTGAAGTGACTTAGCAGCAGGAGCAGCAGCAACTAAATATGATTATTCCCTTTTGCTGCCATGTCATTCTAGTTTCTGCTTTCTCCAAAATCTCTATCATAGTCGCTAACAATGTAAACCGCAGATGAATAACAATAAAACACAAAAGAATAAAGAAGTGCTAAAGAAAGAGCTATTCCGTTTTCAAGTGAAATTTAGACAAAAATGTACAGAAGCCAGGACTTGCTGGGTTCAAGTATAAAACAGTTTTTCTTCCATGGTCTTTTCTGGCAAGAGTCTCAAAGTCATACTTGGCATCCAGACTGCGTAGGAGGGGGGATCAGGGTAATATTAGACCAAGGGTACAATCTCAAGACCCTTTGTTGAAATCTCAAAAGGCTTGATCCAGTGCATTACAGACTATCACATGTAGCCAAATGTTTTCTAAGAGTCTTGAGAATGCTGTCCTATAGTCCTGACTTCTAGACTAAAATACAGAAGTGCCCATCTCAAAGAAATTTGTGGATATAGTTTCTGTCTAATGGAGTGCATTATAACTGGATACACAGGAAACCCACTAAGTTTTCAAAAGAATTGCATTCTCTTGGACTATGGCTAGTATAGCTGCAAGTCACTGTGACCTTTGCCCCTGGAGTTGCCCTTCCGCCTCTTGCTCCAGGGAGTACTGCTGCATAACATAGTGCTCCAAATTTAGTAGCTTAAAACAACAACTGCTTTATTATGTTCATGGATTCTGTGGGTCAGGAATTCAGTCAGGGCAAGGCGAGGACTGATTTGTTTCTGCTCCAGGATATAAACGTCTTGGCTGGGAAGGTTCAAAGGCTTGGGGTGACTTGCAGCTGGAGGTTGGAATTGGGAATCACCTGAAGTTTCCTTCACTCACCTGGCTGGCACTGGGCTGGGAAGACTCAAAGACTTCCAACCAGATGCCTACCAGACACCAAGTTAATTTGGCTTCTTTACAGCATGGTAGCCTCAGTGTAGTCAGACTTTTTATACGCCAGCTCAGGGCTTCAAGTACAAGTGATTTGGTGACAAGATAGAAAGTGTATTGCCATTTTTCAAGAACTTTTTAAAGATTTATTTTTATTTGTTTGTTTGGCTGTGCTGAGTCTTAATTGTGGCATGTGGGATCTTTGATTTTTGTTGCAGCATGTGGAATTTTTACTTGTGGCATGTGAACTCTTAGTTGCGGCATGCGGGATCTAGTTCCCTGACCAGGTATTGAACTTGGGCTCCCTGCTTTGGGAGTGCAGAGTCTTAGCCACCTGACCACTAGGGAAGTCCCTGCATTGCCTTTTATGATGCCACCTCAGAAGTCACCCAGTATCACTTCCACTGTACCCCACTGACTGTAGCAGTCACCAGCTTCCCATCCCATATTCAAGGAGAAGGTACATAGACCTCACATCTCAGTGAGAGGAGTGTTAAGATCATATTGTGGAAGAGCCTGTGGGGTAGGAGATACTGTTGGCTGCCACCTTTGTCTGCTTTCAGACCACAGTTCATATCCCCTTTGCTATCTTTCCACACTTAATCCAAGCCTTCTCTTCCAGGAAGCCTTCTCTGATCACTGCTGCCCACTTTAACTCCTGTTTTCTCTCTGTAAATTCTACTGAAAATCACAGGGTGGTAGAGGAGTCATAATACTAGTACTAGTAGTATAGCTGACAGTATGAGGCATAACACTTCATTCATACTAACTCATCAAATCCTCCAAACAATCCCATTATGTAGGTGCTATTATTATTACCCTTTTACAACATGAAGCCGCAAAAATGACATTACTTGCCAGAACCAAACCGGTAACTAGAGGCAAAGTCAGTGTTTGAATCAAGACACTCAACTGCAGAATCCGCCTCCCCCCAGCATCCTAGCTAGGCTCTCAGTAGCTCTTTCTTATCGCAGTGACTTCTCCCCAGCCAGCCTGAAATAGCTACAGCCCATGATCCACAGCAAGGTGCTAGACTCACCTGCAACCCCGTAGAGAGATTTCTATCTTTTTTTTTAATTATTTATTTTTGGCTGCATGGAGTCTTCATTGCTTTGTACAGGCTTTCTCTAGTTGCAGTGAGCGGGGGCTGCTCTTCATTGCAGTGTTCAGGCTTCTCATAGCAGTGCCTTCTCTTGTTGTGGGGCACAGGCTCTGGGTGCACGGGCTTCAGTAGTTTCAGCTCATGGGTTCGATAATTGTGGCTCACAGGTTCTAGAGGTCGGGGTCAATAGTTGGAGCACACGGGCTTAGTTGCTCTGTGGCATGTGGGATCTTCCCAGACCAGAGATTGAACCCGTGCCCCCTGCATCAGCAGGCAGATTCTTATCTCCTGGGCCACCAGGGAAGTCCTTGGCGAGGGATTTCTAAATGTGTGTCCATTCATACCAGCCACCCTCAACCCCAGCACTGAACACATTCTATAGGTGCCAGGGTGCACGTTCCCGAAACCAACCTGCTGTCCCAAGCCTGATGGTCAACAGGAATGTCCAAAGTGCCTGCATACACACCAGAAAGCCATACAGAAAGAAGTTGCGAGATGGAGCAGTAAAAATGAGATTTCAAGGTGCTTTTAATTCTGGGCTCTGGGAGTCCTGGGAACCTGAGTTGAGAGAGAGATGATTTAGAACTGTAGGGTTTTTATGAACACTGGGGCCTCTTTCAGCCTGAGCAGGCAGATGGAGAAATCCACAAACAGCTATAAGGAGCAAGGCCCAGATAGAGCTTGCCATCGAACAGGCAGAGGAATCAGAGCACTGGAGTCCAGGGAGGCCTTGAGCCACATGGAAATGATTCGGGGCATAAAAGACTGCACCCAGGCACTCTGAACAAAAGCATTCCATGTGCACACAGAGATGGCTTCAGAAAAAAGAACAGATTTTTCCTGACTTGCCATTCTGGCCTAGAAATTACTGCCCCGGACCTTTCTCTCAAGGCTGCCCTGGCTCTCGAAGAGCCAGCCTTGAAGGTGAAGTGGAGGGCGTTCACTATTAGAATATCAGCCATTCTTGGTAGCCTAATGCCTGAAAGTGAAGCTTCCATCAGCCGTGGTCAGTCTGCATGACTCCACAGAAGCAAAGGGCAATGAGGGCAATGACCTTGGCCTTGGCCATGGAAGCAGGAGGAAATGTATAGAGGTGGGCAGATAACTTTGTCATTCTTAATGGGCTACTTAACTCCTTGGGGTAAGTGTCAAGGAGCTCCCAGGGGCACGCCCTGAGCAGCAGATGTCCATGTGGGCTGCCTTATCTGAGGGAGTGTGCCTGAGTTTGGGTGGTCCCAGAAGCCAACCTTGAGACAAAGACAGGAGTGCCAATGAGTCATTTATTTGGGAAATGCAAGAAACGCTGGTGGGGTTGGGTAGAGAAAGGAGATGGCAGGCAGCCAATAATGGATGTGTTATCAAGCCAGTTGGTGCTGCAGGCAACTGGGGCTTCATCTCATTAGGGGAACTAGCAAAGAAGACCAGTGCTTCTAAAGAGTCAAGGACAGGTTTTAGGGGGTTGGTATCAACCCTTTGTAGATAGATAGTTCTGCAAAGTACAACACAAATATCACTGCTGCTGCTGCTGCTGCTAAGTCACTTCAGTAGTGTCTGACTCTGTGCGACCCCACAGACAGCAGCCCACCAGGCTCCCCCGTCCCTGGGATTCTCCAGGCAAGAACACTGGAGTGGGTTGCCATTTCCTTCTCCAATGCAGGAAAGTGAAAAGGGAAAGTGAAGTGGCTCAGTCGTGTCCTACTCCCAGCAACCCCATGGACGCAGCCCACCAGGCCCCTCCGTCCATGGGATTTTCCAGGCAAGAGTACTGGAGTGGGGTGCCACTGCCTTCTCCGACAAATATCACAGCAATGTCAAATTACTCTAGAAGTCCTTAAACAAGGGCTGCTCTCTCTCTTTGTGGACTTGTCTCCAAGGGAATGAGTAATAAACACTTTTCTGCTTGTCACCAGTCAGGTCGGAGGACCACAGTTTCAGTTGCACTGGTGTGGAACACAGACCTCTAAGCTATCCCCGCTGCCATTCCATGGATTTGCACTATTTGTACACTAACTCCCATTCATCATTGGTTGAAGGGGTGTTTTGGGGTGGGGGTAATTCCTTTGGGCATACCAGCAGGGTGGTGGTACAGTTTCTAGAAAGCATTGGGCTAAAATATGCACACACTGGCAGCTGGGAAACAGCCTGAACCCACCCACCAAAGGAACAGGATGGGGTGTCAGCAGCATCTCTTACAGGGGCCCAGCCCATTCTTTCCACCATGTTGCCCAGAACACAGGGAACTCAGAACCCCCAAGTCAGGATTTTACTATGGCTGGTTGTAAATAGAGAGGTGATATTGGAGGACCCTACTTTAGCTGCTCAGCATAGCATCTGAACTCAGATCTTACCCAAGCACTATTAAAAACAAAAAGCAATGCCAGCAACCCAGGTCAGTTCTATAAACTCTGAAATGCAGAGGGGAGATTTTTTCCTGCCTGGAGCTTGTGTGATGGGAGTTAGTGTATTTGCTCCATGCCTTTTCTGCTGTGGACTTGTCTTCGGGGGACCTGGCAGCTACTTCTGGTTGTGCCATGGACTCTTGGTCTGCAGGTTGGAGGCACAGGGGTAACTGCAGTCATGGTGAGGTTCAGAGGATTGCAGAGTCGATCTTAGTCACCCAGTAGTCCTCAGAGAGAAGCTGGACCCACCTGGCCACCCTGCCATCAGCAGCACTCCTGGGATGGCTAATTTCAAGGCACAGGATAACAGGAATGCTAAAAGGATGATGGTATCAAGAATGGATGCCTCCAGACTCCATCTGACATTGAACTTCTGTTGGGCCCTTTATACACCTTATTTGATGTTTCTCTGAGCACTTCTGGCTCAGATGATAAAGAATCTGCCTGCAATGCGGGAGACTCAGGTTCGATCCCTGGGTCAGGAAGATGCCCTGGAGGAGGAAATGGCAACCCACTCCAGTGTTCTTGCCTGGGAAATCCCATGGCCAGAGGAGGCTGGTGAGCTACAGTCCATGGGGTCGCAAAGAGTCACACACGATTGAGTGACTAACACTTTGATGTTTGAAGAGCTCCAAGGCGTGTGTTAGTGACTGAGGGCTACAGCTCAGCTGTCACACTGCCTGGGTCTGGATGCTGGATCTGCTGCCTCCAAACTTTGTGACTTTGTGGGCCTCAGTTTCCTCATCGTTCAAGTAGGGTTCTACCTACCCCCATCGAGTTGTTACTGTATTAAATGAAGTAGTATCGGTGATCTACCATGGTCAGGGCCCAAGCTTAGCTCACTGGCAGCTGTGGAGCCTCAAGCCAGCAGGGCCCCAGCTCTCTGGGGAAGTGGCAGGTCAGCTGGGCCCCTCTGCAGCACAACTTCCTCGTCACACAGATGGCAGCCAAAGAGTGTGACTAAAACTTTCCACTTTCGGCTGTTGGCTCTGAGACGATACGCAGGCCCCAGCTCGTTCCGCCAGCGGTGGCTGCTGCTGCTCCTCCCGCTATCGCCACCTGGGAAACTTCTTACTCTCACTGCCTCGAAGGCCAGGGGGCTTTTCACCTCAGGGGACAGACCCTGGGGTCGTGGTCATCCCCTTAACCTCTTAGGGTCACGTTTCTCCCCAACCGTCCTCACGGTCAGCCGTATACAGTGCCCAGGGGGATGATGGGACGCAAACCATTTCCAGATTACAGAGGTTAAAGGTTAAAGGTTCGCCTAGCTGCCTTCTCCAGTCCAGAGACACACATAATCCAGGCCTTGGTAATCATTCCCAGCGACCTAATTAGTTCGCCCTTATTTCCAATCACAGTTCAGTGTGCCAGATAGAATACGGGATGCCAGGTTAAATTTGATTTTCAGATAAACCACAATTTTTTCAGTATAATTATACTCCTGATAGCACATAAGGCATACTAAAAACGTATCCATTGTTTACCTGAAATCAAAGTGTAATATTGTAATAAATACTGGGTGACTTACAAACAACAGACCATAGACATTTATTGCTCCCAGTTCTGGAAGCTGGGGAAGTCCAAGGTCAAGGAACTGGCAGATTCTATGTCTGATACGTGTTCATAAGACGTCCATCTTTTCACGGTGTCCTCTGTGGAACAGGCAAGAGAATTCTCTGGGATCTCTTCTATAAAACCACAAAATCCATTCATGAGAGCTCCACCCTCATGACCTAATCACCTCCCAAAGGTCTTGCCTCCTAATGCCATCACTCTGGGGGTTAGGTTTCAGCATCCAAATTGGTGGGAGGAGGGACACAAACATTCTATCCATAACAGGTCCTCCTAGAAACCAACCCTGGGGAAGGGAACGTGGCTGAGTTCGATGTGGTGTTGGGTGTCCCAGTTTGAATGTCTGCACAGAAGACAGACTGGATGAGCTCATGTGGGGCAAGGGTGTAGGCAGAGAAGAGAAGGGATGTGGGTGAGTCCCTGGGTGCTGCGAAGGTGAGAATGAGGCCCTGGGAGTCGAGTAAAGGATGGGGTGACCTTAGGATTAAGGCATCATGAGCGTCAATGCAACCACAAAAGTTTCCCCAACAACGATTACAGTCCTTCCATGGAGATGGGACTGCTTGCATTCTGTCTGCCTAGCTCAGTGCTTTCCCAGCATCCCCTTGTAAACAAGGTTGCCTCTAAGAGCCCCATTGCCTGGTCCCCGTTTATTTTAATCTCTTACTGCTTGATCACCTGCACATGTCGAGTCTTGGCTTCTGTCCTGCCCTTTTGTGTCACACCTCTTGGCACCTGGCCCTGTCTTCAGCCAAGCACCCATGAGCCTATCTGTGTGTGTCTGTCCCAGGTCCCCTCTGGTTCCCTTGGTTCTGAACCCATCAGCAACCCCTTCAAATCCACACTTGCCAGGGTTCGCACCCACAGCAGCCTCAAATAACATGGAGATGCCTCCAGGGCGCCCCCTCCCAGCACAAGGCTTGTGATTTGTGCTCTCTGTTGGCTGATGCAAGCCCCATTCTTCTGGACATTCTCCAGCAAGAACACCTCTTGCCTCCCACGTGATCAACACGAAAGCACCCAGCACTAAAAAAAGACCTAATAAGCAGAGCCAACTTGGTTGTGAAGAAGCACAGATGCACCCACGTGCACTCATGTGCACCTGAGTGTACACACAAACACACACACACCACCAACATCATCCTTTGCAACCAAACTCATTTCTGAACCACTCAGCTGTCAACAGCTACTGGGAATCATGACTGAAGAGGCCCAAATTGCGTGTGTACCTCTCTCCTCTTCTTGCTACTCCGAGGCAGCAAGAGCCCTTAAAAGCCGATTAGAACATCCTCCCCTCCTACAGAGTAAATAAATGCTGGTCTCTGAGGAGGGAGCCGGGAAGGGAGGCTGGGAGGCATTGGGTGGGTTTTTTCCCTTGTCACAGCAACCTCTTCACTCATCGGAGGCTGCCTCAGAGGTTTTAGAGGGAGGCAGCGCCGTAACTCACGAGATTAAAACATGCCCGCTTCTCCTCAGACATGTATTCTATATGAAAATGTGGTTTATGGGCATCAGGTCCACAAATCTAAAGCCCAAGCAATTCTACCTATGACCATCAGTCATGGAAGTTACACTCACTGAGAATGAAAATTTACACGACCACTGTTAGCCCATAACCAGCAACGGAGCATCCCCCCTCCCCGGGAGCCAGGTCTCCCTGACAACAACTACCCGCCCCGTTTTTACTGGCTGGCACCCAGGCTAGTGGCAATGACTCTCAAATGTGAGTATTTATCATGAGATGCTCTCAAGGCCCATCCCTTTTACTCGGTAGAGGGGGGACTAGATTAGGAATCAGAGGAAAGAGGTCAATTTCCACCTCTGCCACTTACCACCCAAGTGAAACAGCCATTCACCCTTTCTGTCCAAGCTTCTCCCTCTATCCTGACAACCTCATTTGCAACAGCTGTTATAAGAATAAACTTAAATCACTGGAGCACAGCGGCAAAGCCCTAAGGATCTGGAATCAGACTGCTTTTCTTTTTTAAATATTTCTTTAGTTTTGGCTGCATCAGGTCTTAGTTGAGGCACAGGGGGATCTTCGCTGCAGCATGCAGGCTTAGTTGCCCCGAGGCACGTGGGATCTTAGTTCCCCAGTCAGTGATTGAACCCATGTCCCCTGCTTTGGAAGGTAAGATTCTTAGCCACTAGACCACCAAGGAAGTCCCCAGAGTGCTTTTCAAATTCTGACTATCAGTTGCTCTGCAACCTTGGGTAAGTTACTTAACCTCTCTGTGCTTAAATTGTCTTCTTCCTAAAATGAGGATAATAATAACACTTGCCTCACAGTGGCATTATGAGAATTAAAGGAGTTAACATTTGTGTAGGGATTAGAACAGTGCCTGGCATATGGTAAGGACTTTAAAAAAAAAAAAAAAGTGTGGCTTCAAACTCATTTATTCAAAAAGCATTCCTTGAGCACAGTATTCATTTCCCAGTGCTGCCATAACAAAGTACCAAAAATTGAGGAACTTCCCGCAACAGAAATATGCTGTCTCACAGTTCTGGGGGCCAGAAGTCCAAGATCAAAGTGTCGGTAGGGTTGGCTCCTTCTGAGGGTGTGAGGCAGAATTCGTTCAGTACCTTTCCCCTAGCTTCTGGTGGCTTTTTGGCAATCTTTGGTGTTCCTGGGCTTCTTGAGGCATTCACCCCAATCTCTGCCTTCATCTTCACATGGCATTCTCCCTATGTCCACATTTCCCTTTTTATTAGGGCACCAGTTATACTGGATTAGGGCCCGCCCTAGTAACGTCACCTCAACTTGACCACATCTGCAAAGACCCTATCTTCAAATAAAGTCACATCATGGAATCCTGATAGGACTTCAGCCCGTAACAAGCTCTTACTAAGGATCAAGGACTCTGCAAGGCACTGAGAATACCTAAATTCATGAAATGCGGTCATGCCTGAGGAAGTTCATATCTGAATGTAGGAACCAAACTCACTCCCATTAACTCCATAAGCACTGTACCAGGGAAACATACAAAAAAAGATGAAAGGAGCAGGTGCAGTAGCACCAGAAGACGGATTTCAAAAGTTTTCCCATGTTTGCTGAGCCTTCAAGGATGGGCTAGACTGACATACCCCAAAGGGGAAACACATGGGTGGAGTCACAGAGAGTCTGGAATCACACTGTGTTCTCCAAGAATGCTAGTCCTTGATGTCACATACAACCCAGGAAAAATGAATCCAGAAACATTGTTAGGCCAGATTTTGAAGGGCTTTGATTTCCAAATTTAAGGGGTTTTTTTTCTCCTCAAATATTTGCCTTAGGTCAAAGTCCCCAGAAGCTGACTCAGAGACAAGGGTTCTTAGGAAAATGATTTATGAGGAGATGTCACCAGCAAGAGCTAGAAAGGAAGTAGGAAAAGGGCAAAAGCCAAGACAAGGGGCCATACTAAGCCAAGCCCTCCAAAGGCAACTTTAGCCTAATCCTCTGAGGGAACGCTGGGAACAGAGCTCTCCAGATGGCAGCGGGGCAGGGGGCGGTGGTGACTTGCAACTTCCCATCCACTAGTCACTGGTTCAGGGCTGCCTCTTTGGGAAGCTGGGCTGTCCTTGCTCCACGGCAGAGGGGAAGTGGCTGTGGCAGCCTGAGTGTAGTCCTTCAGCAAACAGTCACAGGTCTTCAGGAGGAAAGGCACATTGGATGCCCACGTCTGTGCAAATGGCGAAGAGATTAGAGGGCAGAGTGCTGGTAGTGTCTGCTACAGTCATGGAGGGTTATTCCACTGTTTTAAATCAGGGATTTCAGTGATCTGATCTCCGTGCTAGAAATCTAACTGGTCACGGTGAACACAAATGGAATGGTAGAGAAATCGGCTGGCACCCAGGAAAGCTTAGAAAGCCATGGCGAAGGTCCAGGCAGAAGCTACTGGGATCTGAGCAAAGAGAGTAGAGGAGAGGAGAGAATGGGGATTAGAGAGACATTCCAGTTAGGATCTGATGATCATTTGGCTTTGAGGGGATAAAAGGTGGAAAGCAGCTTTACTGAGGATTATAGAAGGATGGTTTTGGAGATGGTGAATGTATACAGGATCCCCAACTCAAGATGCCCAGTAGGCTGGTAGAAATATGGGTCTGGAAACTAGGAAAGAGGCTGGATCTGGAGCTATAAATTTGGAAGGTATTGGTATGTAGATAGACAATGATAGTAGGAACTTGGCAGGAAGGTGGAGTTTGAGAAAAGATCAAGAAGAGAACAGTAGAGCATGCCAACCTTTACTGATGCTGCTGCTGCTGCTAAGTCGCTTCAGTTATGTCCGACCCTGTGCGACCCCAGAGACGGCAGCCCACCAGGCTCCCCGTCCCTGGGATTCTCCAGGCAAGACCACTGGAGTGGGCTGTCATTTCCTTCTCCAATGCATGAAAGTGAAAAGGGAAAGTGAAGTCGCTCAGTCGTGTCTGACTCTTAGCGACCCCATGAACTGCAGCCTACCATGAGCAAAGAAAAAGAGAGGAAAGAAGAGCAATAAAATGGGTTCCGAGCTATAAGAGAGGTGCAGCAGGAAGCAAGGAGAGGGAAGTTTGCAAGGAGAAAGTGGTGAATGGCATTGAATGATACCTAGATGTCAAAGGAGGGTAAGGAGTGAGCAGAAGTCACTGGGTTCAGCTATTATACAATCCTGGTGGAGGGAGAAAGCACACTGTACTAGGTTGAAAGAGGAATAGAAGGACAAATTGAGGTGCCAATATATACCAGTGCTATCAAAGCATGGTCTACAGATCAGCAGCATCAGCAACATCTGGAAGCTTGTTAGAAACACAATCTTGGGCCTTGCTGAGTCAGACCTATTGAATCTGAAATTCTGAAGGTGGAGTCCAGGAATCTGGTTTTCAATAAGCCCTCCATGTGACTCTGATGCAGGCTAAAGTTTGAAACCACTGATGCATATAATTTTCAAGAACTTCATGAGCAGAAAGCAGGGTGACAACTAACTACAGGGGAGCCAGTGCACAGTTCGAAGTAAAAACTGGACCATAATTCTCACATAAAAGAGAGTGTTGAGAGAACATGCAGATAGTCTGGGCTTCCCTGGTGGCTCAGACAGGAAAGAATCTGCTTGCAATATAGGAGACCCAGTTCGATCCCTGGGTCAGGAAGATCTCCTGGAGAAGAGAATGGCAACCCACTCCAGTATTCTTGCTGGAGAATTCCAGGACAGAAGAGCCTGGTGGGCTACAGTCCATGGGGTCACAAAGAGTCAGACACAACTGAACAACTAACACTTTCACCTATACAGAAAGTCCATTGGTTTTGCAACTAACCAAGTACAGACAACCTGCAGGTTAAGACTAACATCCATAGATGAGCTTCTAAGACAATGGGATGCTGGTTTCTTTAGGAACACAGAATCAACATTTGGTTTGTAATTGTCACCTACGTCCCTCACAGCATTTTCTAATCAGACCAGGAACTGATTATGGCTTTGTGTACCCAGAGCAAAATCAATCATCAACCAGGTCATGAAAAACAATTAAATCTCTTAGGTTTTAGAGGCAGATAAGTTGAGATGCTGAAGTGAGCTTGTTGTGGCAAATCTTGCCGTAATACCCAGACTTCTAAATCCTGTTGTATGACTTCATTCTAGTTTTCTGTTGCTGTGAAACAAGCCACCCCATTAGCATAAAACTGCAACAATCAGTTGGAGATTGCCTGGACTTGGGCAGCTGATTCATTGTAGCTTCTGTCACATGGTGGCCAATGCTGGAGTCATCTCAAAAGCTTGCTCATTGCTTGTCTAGCTATTGATGCTGGCTGTTAGCTGGGGGCTGTTGTCAGGATCATTTCCATGTGGCCTCTCCATGGAGTGTGCCCTTTCTTACAACATGGCGGCTAGGCTCTGAGAGTTGTGTCCCAAGAGAGGAGCAGGCTGAAACTGTACTGCCTTTTCTGACCCAGCCCCGGAAGTCACATAACCTGACTTCCGCCCTACAATATTCTTAAAGGCCACCATAAGTCCTTGCCCAAGTTCTAGGGGAAGGGACATAGATTCCACCTTTGCAGGTGAGTGAGAGAACATTCCCGGAGAGTGTGTAGGGCCGAAACTATTGTTTTAGCCATTTGTGCAAAATAGAATCTGCCACAGGAAATAAATTCTCAGTGGTCAACCCCATTATGACCTTGCTCACTCTGGCAGGTAAGCTCCAGCCCACCTCTAATTACCCATGACCAGGCTGATTTGTCATTCCAGTGACCTTCCTTCAGAGGAGGGGTGTGGACAGTTGGAAGACAAATCCTCAGAAGGTCTCCATGGCCAGGAATACTGCCTGCCCTGGGTCCAGGCTGGAGGCTCTGGAAAACCCCCACAGAGAGTCCCTTCCTCCTTTAGGAGTTAAGCGCAGGGAGGGTGTGGTTGCCCGAGGGACGAAAGGAATTGATCAACAGCCAGAATTACATCACCCCCTCTCTTTGTTCATTTTTCTTTACTGTTGTTCTTTTTTCCTGTGTTTAATTTCTCTCCTTCCTCACTCTCCCCTAGGACCTCCCCTTGAGAGATGGGGTTGGGGGGTTTGATTGATTGGTGCTGAAAGCAGGGAGGTTGGAAGTAGAGAGAGATCACCTTACCCCAGATAGTTTCCATGGCAACAGGGACAGGTTGGTGGGAGGGGTGGGCAGATAAGGGCCCCACTTTGGGGTTCAGTGTGCAGTGGAGGTGAAGGCTGGAGTGTTTACAGTGGAGAGAGAAAAAAACAGCCTGTTCAGCTGTGTCAGGGAGTGGAAACCTAATTCGAGACAGCTTGGAGGCTGGCCTTCACCGGCCTCATGCCCTTCCCTCTCCCCTCGTTCCTTACCCACCAACCTTAGCAGTGGCATCTGCATGGCTGCCACCGCTCATCCGGACTTGTGGCCCTTCCGGTCGTTACTGCCTCCAGGAGAGGCTCTCTCTTTCTCTTCTTTTCCTCCTTCTTCTCTCTGCTCTCACTTTTCTTGTTCTGTCTTGGCTGCTTAACTGGGGAAAGCAACAAAGCCCAATTCACATGCCGCCAGGGTCTCGGGTGAGGGAAACAGTCCAGCTTGCTCCCTGCTGCAGCCTGGGGTGGGAAGTTCTCCTGGTCCACCCTCCCACCTCCCACAACAGACTTCACCTGCCATTGTGGGAGCGGGGCAGGGTGAAGGTCACAGGGAAAGAATCTGGAAAATCACCAAAGGCTGTTAATGAGCTCAGAATACATAGGAAGCCCCTGAATGCGGACCACCTAGGCATCAAGCACCCTCCTATTCCTGCTGCTGCTGCTAAGCCACTTCAGTCGTGTCCAACTCTGTGCGACCCCATAGACGGCAGCCCATCAGGCTTCCCCATCCCTGGGGTTCTCCAGGCAAGAACACTGGAGTGGGTTGCCATTTCCTTCTCCAAGGCAGGAAAGTGAAAAGTGAAAGGGAAGTCGCTCAGTCGTGTCCGACTCTTGGCGACCCCATGGACTGCAGCCCACCAGGCTCCTCCTCCATGGGATTTTCCAGGCGAGAGCACTGGAGTGGGGGCCATCGCCTTCTCCAAGGCAGGAAAGTGAAAAGTGAAAGTGAGGTCGCTCAGTCGTGTCTGACTCTTGGCGACCCCATGGCCTGCAGCCCCCCAGGCTCCTCCTCCATGGGAGTTTTCAGGCAGGAGCACTGGAGTGGGGGCCATCGCCTTCTCCGGAGAAATGGTAAGAGCTCACCAATTATCCCATCTATAATTTATAATCACCTTCTCCGCTCCCATTCCTAGTTCAGTTCTGCCAGCAGACCCGGCCTCCTTGGCCCAGGTGCAACTCAGCAGTTCCACTTGAGGGCAAACAGGGATTTTACCCTTTTACTTCAAGGCTACTCCTCTTTTCCCAAGGATGGATCCAGAAATTGACTCTCCCTCCCTCCCCTCACCCCACGTCTTCCTCCCTCCATCTCTTGACTCTCCGTCTCTGGCGCCAGCTCTCCACTCAGTTTCTTTAGCCCTTGTTGGCTCCTTCAGTACAAGTGAGCGACACAAATCTCTGGAATTGGCTCATCCTACAGTAAATATTCCCCCAGGTCTCCAAAGGAGGCTCGAGAGCAGGAGAATGCAAAATGATGATATCCAGCCTGGGCCAGCAACCAAAGGGACTGAGCAGCACCTGGGCAGGCAAACGACTCACTATGGAAGGATGCTGGCAAGGGCAGAGTCCAGGTGATGTTTATCTCTGGATCCAAAGGGTCTTTTCAGTGCCCTACACACAGGGGGACTTAATGTGTGTTGTTTTCTCAACAAGTTATACAGAACTCCCACATAAGCCAGGAGTTCTGCTCCTGGGCACAGACCCTGAAGAACTAAATGCAGGGACTTGAACAGATACTTGTACAGCAATGTTCATTGCAGTATTATTCACAATAGTCAAAGGTGAAAGAGCCAAAATGTCCATCAAAGGTTGAATGAATAAACAAAATGTCTCTGCATACAATGGAATATTATTCAATCATAAAAAGGAGTGAAATTCCAACACATGCTACAACGTGTTGAAAACACTATGTGAAGTGAAACAAGCCAGATACAAAAGACCACGTAGCGTCCATTCTATTCTTTGAAATGTCCAGGATAGACAAATCTATATAGAGAAAGTAACTTAGTAGTTGCCAAGGGCTAGGGAGGAGAGGAGAATGAGAATGATGGCTAACGGGTATGGGGGTTCCATTCAGGGGCATGGGAAACATCTGGAACTAGAAAGTGGTGATGGTTGCAGGACATTATGAATCTACTTAATGCCACTGAATCATGCACTTTAAATGGTACATTTTTTTAACATTTGTATTTGTAACCACAATTTTTAAAAAATTGCTTATTGTGATGATGCTCTGCCCCAGAGACTGGGCGTTATCTGCACCTATGATGCGAATTGAACACGCACTGGTTTTCCTGGGGCCATGTTGCTTTTAGCACTGAAAGCCCCACAGTTCTGGTCACAGAGGGCTGGGAGCTGGGGCAGCATATCTGCCTTGTGTGAGTCTCGGTTTCCTGCCCTACGGATATGCTGCAAGAGTAGACAGATAAAAATTGGTAACACTCATCACAGTCAACTCTTAAAGCACTTACTCCACTCCAGGTGCTTTTTCCACCCAGTGTTTATAGCATCCATGTGAACCTCCTGGGGGTCATGGAAATATGCAGATTTGGATTCAGCAGGCCTGGGACAGGGCTGGAGACTCTGCATATCTAATGATGGATGCAGATGTCGTGGGTCCACAGACTGCATTTGAAGTGCATGTGTACGTGTTAAGTCGCTTCAGTCGTGTCCAACTCTGTGTGACCCTATGGACTTAGCCTGCCAGGCTCCTCTGTCCATGGGATTCTCCAGGCAAGAATATTGGAGTGGGTTGCCATCCCCTCCTCCAAAGGAGCTTCCCTACCGAGGGATCTAACCCAAATCTCTTACGTCTCCTGCATTGGCAAGCGGGTTCTTTACCACTAGTGCCACCTGGGAAGTCCACACTTTGAGTACAGGGATTCTAAAATATGAGAGAAGAACAATTGTATCCCCTTCCTTCAGACAGCTGGAGAAGGTTCCATGACTCAGCCAAGGTCACGCAGCTGGGATATGGTGATAAAGTCAGGATTGAAACCTAGGGCAGCGTGGCAGCAACAGGTCACGGCGGTTATCAGCACCCTTTTTTGCTGCAGAGATAACGTGGGAAAGGATGCAGCACCAGGCCTGCCACGGGGCGACCTTTCAAAAACGGGTAGCTATTGTCATGAATTAGCAACTTAACTACAATTGTCACGAATTACATTGGAAGCCACATTGTCCTCGAGAAATCAGTCATCTTCGAGCCCTCACCAGACCACATAATGGTCCTCCAGTTCTCATCTAATCTACAGGCAAGGGACAGCCCTTCCAGCCACGAGTTCAGAGCAGTCTTCCTTCTCTGATCTTTGCTTTTCATTCAGTTGTATAGGACACGCTCCAGGGATGGACTTCTCTGCAACTCTCTCATCTACAGGTCACAAAGCAAAGAGACGGAGCCTCCCACCGTCTCAAAGAGCAATAAGCCCCTCACCCTCCCAGAGCCAGGACTGATGACATCCTCATATTTGTTATCTCCTGTGCCAAATCCTGGGGCTTCCCAAGTGGCACTAGTGGTAAAGAACTCACCTGTCAGTGCAGGAGACTTAAAAGATGCAGG
Organism: Neotragus moschatus; assembly: GCA_006410615.1. Classification (NCBI taxonomy): domain Eukaryota; kingdom Metazoa; phylum Chordata; class Mammalia; order Artiodactyla; family Bovidae; genus Neotragus; species Neotragus moschatus. Next base: position 136,913 of record SJYA01003303.1, on the reverse strand, counting down.
TTCGATCCTTGGGTCAGGAAGATCCCCTGGAGGAGGGCATGGCAACTCACTCCAGTATTCTTGCCTAGAGAATCCCATGGACAGAGGAGGCTGGCAGGCTACAGTCAGGGTTGCAAAGAGTTAAACATGACTGAAGCAACTTAGCATGCACACACGCACACCCATGCCTAACCTGAGCCTGGCATGAGTACTCAACAGACACCCAGGTACTGTGAGCTGCCTCTGTGCTCCCTATCCAGTCTCANAGAATCCCATGGACAGAGGAGGCTGGCAGGCTACAGTCAGGGTTGCAAAGAGTTAAACATGACTGAAGCAACTTAGCATGCACACACGCACACCCATGCCTAACCTGAGCCTGGCATGAGTACTCAACAGACACCCAGGTACTGTGAGCTGCCTCTGTGCTCCCTATCCAGTCTCAGTTTCCCAATCTGTAAAGTGGAGCCATCAGTACCTACCTCAAATTCCATCCCATGAAATTGGATGTCCACTTAGAACTGGACATGGAACAACAGACTATTTCCAAATAGGAAAAGGAGTATGTCAAGGCTGTATATTATCACCCTGCTTATTGAACTTCTATGCAGAGTACATCATGAGAAACGCTGGGCTGGAGGAAGCACAAGCTGGAATCAAGATTGCCTGGAGAGATATCGATAACCTCAGATATGCNAAGGGGCTGGGCGCGCCGCCCGTTCCCACCCCGTCGCCCTCCCCGCCCGGCCCCTCGCCCGATCGGCGCCCGGGGCCACGTCTCCTCCGCCCCTGCCCTTCCCCCCACCTTCAGCCGTGGGGAGGGGGCTCCGCGGGGGCTCTTGGGCACAGAACCAAAAGTCTCCCCCCGCACCCCGCTCCCTCTGCCACCCCCGGGCCTCGACCGGCTAGCCATCGCCCTCGGCCACGCGGCCTGCGGCGCTCAGGACAAGATTTGCCACGTCCGAGGAGCCAGAGAACCCCTCTGAGGTCCCGGACGCATAATAAATACCGTGTGTAATGTATTTACTCTGCTGCCCCCAGTTAATTTACACACCCGAGCCGCGCCGTGGGCCTGTCGTTCCTACTTACAGGCGCGAGGCGCTGTCCCTCGAGAGGGCTCTTTTTTTTTTTTTTTTTTTTTTTTTTGGGGGCTTTAGGATGGATGCAACGTGTCATTAAACCTGAAAGGGGCTGTTACTTATCTGTAATGGTGTTTTCCACAGGCCTTTCTTCTTACCTGAGCTGGGGCCAGGTACCACCTGGGTGGTGGATGGGGATAGGATTGCTCCAAGGCTGGAGTGGGATGGCTAAGCCGGGTGGGATGGCTAAGCCCTCTGTGAGCCCAGCAGGAGGTGGTTGAGGCGTCGCTGGAACCCACCCAGCCCCCAAATTGCGGGCACACAGATGCTGAGGCCCCACTGTTCACAACCCGGGGCAGCCCCGCTTTGGCCCTGAACTGTGCTGGACCCGGGGGAGGGTTCCTCCTCTAGAGCAGCCTAGACCGGCACTGTGTTAGTGAGCCCCTCAGAAACACTCAGATGGTGAGGGACAGAGAAGCCTGGCTGCCGCAGCCCAGGAGGTCGCAAGGAGTCTTCACACTTGGCGACTGAACAACAACACAAACGCTTCCCCCTCCTTAGCCTACAAGAACTGCAGTCTCGGGGCTGGCCATTCTTGCAGCGGTAAGGCCCCGTGTGACTGGCACTGGACAGCCCTTATCTGGGGCGAGTTCCCATCTGGCTCTCTGGGAAGCAGGCTGGTCTTCCGCATAGGACTTATCTTGTTGGGAAGCAGAGCTTTGCGCTGGAGGCAGGCCCGAGGAATGGAATGCTCACTCGGCCTTGTGTGTTCTTAATGACCCAGAACAGAGTCCTCTGAGGTGAAAAACAAAACCCTTCCCCCCCTCCCTTTAACCCTTCCCTGCCCATCTCGGGTGGGAGATTCCCTTCTCTTGCTGTAATAGCACGGAGACTCCTCGCCCATCTAGGGGCTGCCTGGTGGACCTCAGCTCCAGCCGGGCAAAACTTTAGCCTGGTCTCCTACCACTAGGAGTGGGTGGGGTGTTCACCCTCATTTTGGAGGGTTTGGAGGAGGGAATTGTAATGCCCTGAAAGCCTGGGTGAAATTTTGAGGTGGTAAGCATATATATATATATATATATATTTTTTTTTTTTCTGAGAAGAGAGTTCTTAAAGGGAGCTGAGATTGCCTCAAAGGTTAAGAACCACCTACTGAGCCATTTCACCTTGCTCAGATCTTATCTCTGAGCCCAACTTCATTATCAGGAAGAATGAGGCTGCTCCACAGCGGTTGTTGTGATTAAAACAATGAGATAATGCTTTAATATTTGTAAACTGTACAGGGTTCTACAAAGATAAATTATTCATGATGCCAAAGATGGCTCTGTGTGTGTGTGTTTTGTGCATGCGTGTGTGCGCGCATGTATTTGTGAATTGGCAGTGCAGGGGGAGTGTGTGTGTGTGGAGGGTCGTTTGTATTACACTCTGTTTTAGAGAACTTCTGAACCCCTCATCTCGGTACCTTGGGGGGTAGGGGGTGGGTGGCTAGATCTTCCTGCTGCAGCCTCTCTGGTCCTCAGGAGACTCGCAGTCTCTCTTGGGCACATAGTCCTTACTTGCTCAGAGCAGGTACTTAGTACACCTTTGAGGAATAATCAAATCAGTGGGTAGCTGCGTGGTCTCAGCCCACCCCACCTCCCTTCTGGACTTGCAAATATGACTGGGACCTTTTCCAACTTGAGTGTATTTATCTCTGGGGGTAGAGGCCCCTCAGTCGCTGAGTCCTTTCTGACTCCATGTCTATCTTCGAGGAGCTCAAAGATGAAAACAACCAGAATCCAAGGGTGTTCAGACTTGAGACAGGACAGATAACGGCTGATTCTCTTCGTCCACACACTGAGACGAAAAGGGGGGAAAGTTTGTCTGCGGTCAGGAGACCAGGCTTAGAGCCAGGGCTGTAACCCTGTACCATCCCTGATGACTTGGCACAGAAGCACTGTGGCAGCCATGGGAGGGCACTACCCAGGCTTCCCTTCGGTGAAGAAGGTTCTGGAAGGGGTGCTCTTAGCTGATAGCCCCCAACAGCTGCACCTTCAGCATTCACAGCAGCTGAGGGGGCCACAGACCCCACCCAGGGACAGCAGAGAGGGCCACCAGAGCTGGGCCAGACGTGGGATGTCTCTGATGGGCGGTCTTTGCTCTGGGGCTCCCCATTAGCCTGATGGAGATTTTCTCAGAGCTATGCTGTGTCTGAGGTTCTTCTCATCCCATCTTCTTTCCTTTCCCCTGGTTTCTCAGGGATCAGACCTGCGTCTTGGCCTGAAGTCTCTCCCACCTACTCCTCCTTCCTCCCCCTGACCCTTCTGGCAGTCACTCCCCATACAGATCCTGAACTTGATTCCATCTTGGTATCTGCTACCTGGAGGACCCTAACTGCCACAGGGATGAGCACTCAGACTCCTGTGCCAGAGTCAAGGGTGGAGCTCAGAGCTCTCAGTCACTCCTTTGCCCCTGTTGCAGACTGTTGTAGGCATCAGACGCTCTCTCTCGCATCTCTAAGGCCAGGTGGCATGCTGCCACACTTGGGCGATCATGCTGCCTGTGACTTGTACTTATTCTTCCCAGGCTCCTGGGTACGGTCGGACTCATCTCTGCCCAGGGCCCCTACTGCCAAAAAGGCTGGCTCTACCCATCAGCTCGCAGCTCTTGGAAAGTCAGTCCTCAAGCTAGACTGAACTCTGAGTGAGGCCCAGGACTCTTTTTGAATGGCCACTTTGTGCATGAATCCGATAGTCGAATGCCAACCCTGCAAATTTGTACATCAAATCAGAGGCTTCCCTAACTGGCTTTTGCCTGATCTCAGGGTGAGCAGGAGTCTGGGCAGCCCTGTTCTTTAGACACACGGAGCAAAATCAGAGTGAAAGAAAGGGAATCAGGAGAAAAAGTATCATTGGAAAACAAAAGAACTGCTAGACTCTCTGCCTGCTCCAGGATTGGCAGTCAGCAGCCCAAAGACAGATGAAGTGGAGGGCTGTTTTTTTAAGGCGGGGTCAGAGGTCATTAGCTCAGAGAATGTGTTATATTTGACATAAGGAGGGTGGTAAATTTGAGGCTGGGAAGCACTCTCTGGTCTGGGTGAGGCAGTCCACAGATGTTAATAGCTCAGGAGAAAGGACAGTCTCCTGTCCTGCCAGCTTTTCCCAGCACCTCTGTCCATCCCTCCACCTTTCTAAAGAGGATACACCTATGAACTCTCACTTCTGCCGTCACTGGCGGCTGTGAAGTCTTGCGGGACCAAGACATGGGTTGTAAAGCTTCGGAGACAGCTAGTGCCACCCTCCGCAGGCAGGCTATTTGTTTTGTTTTTCAGACTGTACTTGGTGGTGCCAGGCTGAAGCCCCATGGCCAAAAGCTTGGGGACAGCACCTTTGGTCATAGAGGAGCGGTGGTGTTTGGGTGTCCAGGGATATCTCCAAACCCTGTCAGGGGACCCCTGGGCACTGTGGCTCTCCCCAGTTGTGGGGTGAAGAGATCCAGAGGCCATGGGGGAGAAACTCCAAGAGGGCGTGCTAATCACGTGGTCTGCATCCACTCCTGCCGGTCCCCCAGACGTCGGTTACAGATGGAAGGATGCAAGGGGGCAGCCAGCCAAACCTGCGGAGAGCTGGGCAAGCTGCCTCGGATTGCGGCGCGTTAGCTCTGAGCGCATCGTCGCCCCAGGCCCTCTGGGTCAAAGGCCTGCTCCTCTAGCCGCACTCAACTTCATCCACTTCTCCAGACTTGTCCGGGGCCTTCACTTGGGCCATGCCCTCAGCCTCAAACACTCTTATCTAACTCCGACCCTTCCTTTCGCTTTCAGCTTAAGCTCCAGAAGTACCAGCAACCCCCACGGTAAACAAAGCCAAACGTTGTCTTTATCTGGCGCCTTTACTATGCTAATGTACATTGTGAATCTTCGGGGCGGGGTAAACTGCCAATCTTTTCCAGAGTGTTTGGCCACAAAAGGCCTCCGCCGACCCCCTTGTGTCTATTAACCCTCTCCCTGAACTGGGTGAGAAGGGAGAGTTTGGGAAAATGTCCTCAGAGCAGCTGCAGCTGCGGAGAGCTGTGGGCTTCTCTCCTAGACCCCACTTCTTAGGTTGTTGTTCAGTCGCTCAGTCACGTCTGACACTTTAGTGACCCCATGGACTGCAGCAGGCCAGGTTTCTCTGTCCTTCACCATCTCCCCGAGTCTGCCCAAACTCATGTCCATTGAGTCGGTGATGCCATCCAACCGTCTCATCATCTATTGTCCCCTTCTCCTCCTGCCTTCAATCTTTCCCAGCATCAGGGTCTTTTCTAATGAGTCGGCTCTTCGAATCAGGTGGCCACAGTATTGGAGCTTCAGTTTCAGCATCAGTCCTTCCAATGAGTATTCATGGTTGACTTCCTTTAGGATGGACTGGTTTGATTTCCTTGCAGTCCAAGGGACTCTCAAGAGTCTTCTCCAGCCACACAGTTCGAGAGCATCAATTCTTGGGTGCTCAGCCTTCTTTATGGTCCAGCTCTCCAGCTCTCTTTCTCTTTCAGATGGGGGTGGTGGGAATAGAATCCCCATCTTGTAGCCTGAAGATTAAGTTTTATTAGCATCAAGGTAAAGTCCACACCCGTGCAGAGGCTTAATTATAGGCATACGTGTAGCTGGGATGTTCATTCATTACGTGTAGGCCAGGTGCATGTTCTTGGACAGAGCTTCTTTGGCTCTTTAGTATAGCTCTGCCTGGCCATGGCCAGCCTGCTGTTTGTTCTGCTGGGCCAGGCCTCATGCAGGTGAGTGGTCTCTGGCATGTCTTTTGGGGGCCCGCATCCTGGTGAGGGCAGTGCCATATTATTGGGCGGATCCGTTTCTTCCTTCCAGATCTGCTGTCTGTGGACCCCAGGAGGCTGCTCCCCATGGACCAGATCAGTTGGGTGGCTTTGGCCACTGACCCCTGGTTGGGTTAAGGTTTGGCCAATGAGATGCATCTTCCTGGCTGGCAGGGAGACTCAAGAGGTGGGAGTATTTATTTCTGTCGCTGGGCTGCAGTTTGGTGTGCGCTATGCCCACAGCAGCCTTTACCCATTGCTCTCTGCTGTTCTACTAACAGCCCCCACACCTAGCCCCGTAGCCCAGGGCCTGGTAGCAGCTTCCCACTGTTGTTAGTCCCAGGGCACTTTCCTATCCCTTGTGGTTTCTGTAATCTGCCCACACCTCTGTAAATAGCCCCATTCGATGATAAACACTTTCCAATTAACCATGATAAACACTTTCCAATTAACCGTCTGGTAGAGTGTGCCATGGGGTCCTGTTGGGGTCCTGACTGAGGTGTGCTGTGGGCGGTCTCAAAGTCATCTCACCAATCACAGACAAGATAGCTTGAGTACCTTTGGTCAGTTTGAATATGCAAATGCTTGGTGTCAATTACTTGGGGGGTAAACTTTTCATAGCAATCTAGAGCCTGATTTTGGACCACCTGAAATGGCAACCCACTCCAGTATCCTTGCCTGGAGAATTCCATGGACAGAGGAGCCTGGTGGGCTACAGTCCAGGGGTTGCAAAGAGTCGGACACGACTGAGCGACTATCACTCACCGACTCACTCCTGTTGTGGCATTTAGCACTGAACTGGCCTATCTGTGCAGGGTCTCCATTCCTGTATGTCTAGATGAGGTTATGGGAGGAACACGAGCCCTTCCTCTCCCAACACTCTGTTTGTTTTTTCAAGGGAGGGGGACGCCATCATCATTTTGGGGGAACGTGATAAAACTGTCCAAAGTACATAAAAATTAGCCACATAAATTATGAACTTAAATGCTAGTTCTAGCAGTGTGTTGGGAAATGCTTAACAACTGTCTGGCCTACCTACCTCCCTTCCTGATCTGTAGCATCTGTTGATTTCCATGATGTAAATACTCCAGCCCCAGCGGGTCTCAAGCTACTCAGGCGCTGACTCTGACTGTGGAGTTGGGGAGCTATCTGCAATAGCACACCATTAAGTAGCATTTCCCCCACACAGATACAACAGATTATCTAATCTCTGAAACACACAATAGAAACGGCAGCAAAGTCATCAGGAAGGCATGAGTGTTGAGTATTTATCACCTTTGTGTTTAATATGGTTTATTCAATGTTCAGTTTTTAATTATTTTAATTGTAATTTAATTTTAGTGATTTTAATTTCATTTGTATTGGGGGTTTTGTTTAATGATTGGCTTACAGAACTCCTGAAAATTTAATGATCAGCTCTCACAAACCGGTACTATCCAGCTCCAGCACGCCATGGAAGGCTTCTATTTGCTCCGTGGCAATGGAAGAAAAATTAATTTTCATCGATAGAAAACAAAAACAAAGAAAAGCTACCTACGAGTACTTCAATTGCGCCACCTTGTGGCACAACCTAACACTACCACACCCCCACTGTCGGAACTCCCCCACTTTGGTCGTGTTGGATCTCTATCTGGGGCGACCTGGTTTGCCTAGCTCAAGTCCTGCGTTAAGCCGCCAACCTTTGTTTAATGATCAATCGCACACCTTTGTAGTCTCCAAAGTGTCCTGGCTTGAACAGTAAATGGTGTAGTCTCCCTCCCTATATGCTGCTGGACTGTAACTTCCTTGAGGGTAGGAGCTGTCTTCTTGGTCACTGCATGCCTCTCGCAGCCTTCGACTGGGATAGTTGACTGAGCCATGAAAGTCAGGGCTACAAAAAAGTTGGTTCATTGATTCCATTGATAGCGGCTGGGATTTGGAAATCTTTTCCTTTTGCAGAGATTTTTTCTTGTAATGTGGTTGGCCCTGTCATCTCTGACCCTGCTGCCCTCTGTGCATGAAAAGCCAGGCGGATAGACGTCAGAGCCTCGTCTCCCGGGGGCATGCGGCAGCCAGAGGGTGTTGGTCTGGCCATCTGGTGCAGAAACAGTGGAACCGTGTGGGAGCCCAGCTGGCACAGGGATCCTTGGCTGTCCCCGGCAAACAGCATGGGGAGGAGAGCTGTGGGATCAATAGTAATTTTCTTCAGAAGAACGGCGATGTAGCGTAGTTGGCAATGGTACTGGGCTTTCCCTGGCACGGAGGTCTCTAAATGCGCTGGGTCCTCTGAGCTAGGAGGTGGACCCACAGCAGACATGCCGGACAGGGAAGGAAAGAAGGACAGGACTCTCTTGGCCCAAGCCCAAGAAAGGTTGCCAGGTTGGCTACGGGAACAAGTTTTCTCTGTGCCTGCCTGTCATGGGCAGAAGCCACGTCAATACTTTGACAGAGTGGAAATCGTGGAAGCTGGAACATTCCCATGGACCTGCCGGCATCTCCCATGCCATAACCATCTCCTCAGCAATTAGGGACATCTGTGTGCCAAGAACCATGCTCCAGGCTCAGGGGGCTCCTTAGGAAGTAAAGGTGATCCCTGCCTCTCACTCTGTAGACACAGAGAATAAGGAATTATCTGACTTTTCTGAAGCAGGGCTGAACCCAGGGATTAGCTCAAGTCTGGCAAGGATGGGGCAGGCGGCTAATGGAAGGGTGTACGGAATGTGGTGAAGATGGGGTGGCGGATGTGGTGGTGTACTCCTCAGATCCTCTCTTTGGGGGTTTCGAGGGCACCGCTGCCCACTCAAAATTGCCCTTAGCTGGTGGGTGCTGAGCTGCCTTACCCAATGTAAGGCCCTCCTCCCCTGGGGGCCAATTTGTATTCAACTTGTATTTGGGGAGTGGGGTACAAGGGCTCACCCCCTGGCCTCAATTTGAGACATCTCTGAAGGGCCATCCCAGCACCAGAACTTTCCATGAAGTCGGCTAAGGGCTTGGTTGCCGTTGCACAGTAGGTCAAGTTCTCTGCCCTGCAACACCTTACCCGGATTTCCTGCTGTGCATGGGGGCGGGGTCTGTGGTGGGCTGGTGACAGAGATTGACAGTAGGTCCCGGGAAGCTCAGAGGAGGGAGGGAGTGTTCAGATGGGCATAAGGAATACTGGGAAGGGCCTGTGGGCACAGAAGTGAGCAGGAAAGTCTTCAGTGCAGTTAGAGGGGAAAAAAACGACAATCCTGGGAAGCAGATTCTTGATCCCTAATTTTTGGTGGTCATCGAGGATTCATGGCATAAAGGTCTTGCATTCCTGTGCTTCTGACAGAGGCGTGGCCCATAAGTGTTACTTTTAGCTGCCTAGTTAGACTCTGGGCTCTTCTTGATATAGTTTATATGTTCCTACAATGAGCCCTGTGTCCCTTGGCCTCTGTCTTAGGTGGCTGCTGTGCCTGGTGTGAGCTGGGAAAGGGAGGCTTAGAAAGTAGGTAGGTATGGATACCTCACGCTACAGCATGACAGATATTGTGGAACTAGGGGCAAACGCCTTTAGCCCTGCAGAGTCTGCTTCCTGCAAAATGGAGATGTCTTGTAAACGCTTAGTGCAAGGCCTGCCATATGGTAAACAACGTGATAGCTACCTTCATTTTCAGTTCTGCCATTTTGGATCCATTTGCTTTACTTTGTACCCCTTTATCAGAAATGTTTGGTTTGTGGGTCGGTGTGTGTCCGGAAATATTAGTAGGAGGGGGAGGGGCAGAAATCACAGACCCTAAATAAGTCCTTTAGAGATCCAGCCGTCTTCCAAAGCCATCCTGACAGCGACGGGGCAACCTGACAGTGGAAGCCGGCTTGTCTTTATCGCCTGCATTTTCCAGAGGGGAAGACTGAGGTCTGGAGGGAAATTGACTTGGGCAGGTTACAAAGGACAGCTGGAGGCTCTGAGCCTGGGGCTTCCGGGGCCCCAGCCTTTTGCCCATCAGGTCTTGAGACACCGTGCACAGGTTTCTGTAATTCCTGGAGGCTTACCCTTCCCAAAGCTGGTTCTCCCAGTCTCCCCAAAAGCTGTGAAAGAAGCTGCAGCTTTGGGGCATGGGCCGGGCTCCCCTTGGAGCCAGGCCCTGGGCCAGGATCTGCTCCTGTTTGTTCCCGAGCTGGCCAGAAGGACACCTCCCTCCTCCCCACTGATGTCAGCCGATGACGTCTGGGCCGCATTCAGGCCATGCTGTCATTTGTCCCATGCTCATTCAGCTGATTAAAAGTCATCAATTGTTTTTTAAGCCAGCAGCAGGCGAGCCACCAGGCGCCATTTGTTATTGCTCGGCCATGCTGTGCGATGCTGTTTAAACTCACGGAGCAAAGCTTTCGCCAACCAGAGGCCAAAAGCATTTTGGGGAGGAAAGAAAATAGGAGAGAAATGAGTGGGCCCACATCTCTGCCAGAAGGAACAATCAGGCTGGGCAGCTGAGGGGCTGGTCTCCCTTTTAGCAACCCCCACACGGTTCTTCTCAGGGCCTTTCTTTTGGGGCTAGAGCCCCAGGGAGCCCCCCTTCATCTCTCTCCCCGGCAACATAATTGCCGCTGTGGCTAACAAATGGTTCATCTGGGGACTTTTTACCTTGTTGTCCCACCTCCGAGTTATCCTCATGCTTTTTGGCCAGGTTAATATTCCCCAAACACAGCTCAATGCCACCCCTGCTCCAACACCTTCAGTGACTTGCTTATGAATGAGGAAGAAAGCTGTTGCCTGGCACAAAGGCCTTGCCTTCTCCATGGAGTGACCCAGCTCTCCCCTCTGACCTTCCCAGCCTCTGGGCTTCAGCCAAGTTGCCCCTTTCCGTCTTCCCCAGACATGAGCCTTGCTTGCCTATCATTGTTCATGCTGATTCATCTATGTGAAATGATACAGCTTTTCCCCACCCTCCTCGATCCACATATTGGACACTGGACGGTCTTTTTGAGGACTGTTTTGGGAACCCACTTCTGTCCTGGTGTCTCTACTGAGGTTACAGTCCATGTCATTTCCCCCCCATTTCAACCACATGTGCAGCAGACGTTATGCTTACTCAGCATCATCCCCTCGTGCTCACCATTTCTTTTATTTTTTTTGGCTGCAGCATGCTGCATGTGGGATGTGAGATCTTAGTTCCCCAATCAGGGATTGAACCCCATGCCCCCTGCATTGGAAGCTCAGAGTCTTAATCACTGGACCGCTAGGAAAGAATACCGGAATGGGTTGCCATGCCCTCCTCCAGGGAGGATCTTTCCAAGCAAGGGATCAAACCCAGGTTCCTCGAATTGCTGGCGGATTCTTTACCAGCTGAGCCACCAGGGAAGCCCAGGGAAGTCCCCGTGCTCACTGTTTCTGTTTCTCAGCTGCCAGCACTGTGTCCCCACACCTGGGGGCTGTCTCTAGACAGGAAGTGCCAGGGGATCAATGCTCCCTGGGGGCAGCCCTCAACCAATGACGTCTGGGTGAAACCCTCCAGCTCCCTCCCCCCCATGGTGGAACATTCTGGAGTGACTGTCCTGTGCTTCCCCACTGGGGCTGAGCAGGGTAACCTGCTCTCTGGCTGCCTTCATTTCCTTGCCTCCTACCAGATAAACCACTTGTCTTTGTTTCAGTGGCAGCTACCAGGGGACCCAAACTCAGATGACATGTCACTTTGTTCCGGTCCTTGGTCCTTGTTTGCCCTGTCCTGATCTTGCTGAACCAGCCTCGGATCCCTGAAGGTCCCAACATGATGCCTGGCAGTCACATTATAGTTGTTGTTCAGTCGCTCAGTCGTGTCCAACTCTTTGTAACCCCGTGGACTGCAGCACGCCAGGCTTCTCTGTCCATCACCAACTCCCGGAGCTTTCTCAGACTCATTAGATGCCTGGTAAACGTTGAGTGGCTCCAGTCTGTATCAGAAAATCCTCTAAATGGAGTAAGCAAATCTCGTTTTTCTGTGGGTTGATCTGTCTGCTCACACAGGCCAAGGGCACTCCCACCTCTGCCTGGGGCTCCCCCTCTAGCAGGCCTACCCTGAAAGCTCTGGAATTGCTATTGAATTTAAATGAAGCCACTCAGCTTTGCCCTGCACCTTATTTGCCACGGGAGTTAATTCTTTCACTCTGGGCTCTCGCATTCCCAGGGATGAAGGCCCACAATCCAATCCCAAGGGTTTCCTGTTAGTTACCTCTTCTCCACCTTCGAGGAACCAGAAGGTCTGACTCCCTGTGAATCAGGGAACTTTGGTGTCATCGGCAGAAACATCTGTTTTTCCAGCCATACCTCAGATTTCTCCTGAGTAAGAAACTTATAAGCCAAGGCAAGGCCAAAGCCAAGTTTGGTGTCCACGGGGGCAGGGGAGGTAGGATGCAGTGAGACAGGAAGGGGGAAAGGGTAGAACAGCTGGTGACCATGCCCTGCCTTGGCTCCATGAGCTCTTTCGCCCTGTTCTTGGACTTCGCGAGAGGCCATGAGGTGCATGGGGTGGGGAGGGCTGGGGGAGTGACGGGGGTGGGGGAGTGTCTATCACCCTGTTGAGCTCACCCCCTTTCAGCTGTCCAGCCAGAGCTGGGCTGGATTAGGCAGCAAAAGAAAGCCGATAACCATAGGGGAGAAAACCTGACATGGATAGCGATTCACAGGGCTTGCCTGTGGGCCTGCCTCTTCATTTCCAAGTTTCCTTATCAGATGGGAGAAAATGTGTCTTGCTCAGGCAAGAAGGACACTGACGTTTTATCTTCGCGCCGAGGTCAAAGGGGTGCAGTTGAACTCTCTGGGCCTGGAGTCGCTCAAGCACCTGGAAAGAGCATTCTTTCCCCTTGGAGACATGGTTTTCATTTCCACCTTGCTCCAAACAAAAGCCAGGCGGCTGGCCTCGAGCGCCACGGTGGAAAAACAAACTGAACCGGAGTCCCTCTCACATCTCTGCTGACTTTTCCAGACCACAAATGGGGACGTGCTGACGGACAAGAATGGGTGGATTTATGGCAAGACAACAGGAAGAGGCTTGGGAAGCAGGAGGTGTGGCTTCTAGCACGCCCGGACCGGCGATGTGTCCTCATCATGGTGCAAGGGCCGGGAGAAGTGTCCCTTGGGCTCCAGGTCTGTGTTTCTCCACAGTGGCCTGGACTCCGAGCAGGACAGGAAAGGCCTCGCTTCCTTAGTGTGGAGCTGCTGTTACCCTGGAAACGGCCCTTCTGGCCTACGGGGCCTAATAACATTCCTCAAAGTTTTTAGGAGTTGTGAGTTTTGGAATGATTACATAAACGTGGCTTTGTGGGCGCTGAGCGCTGCACGGGTAATACCCTGCCTCTTGAGTTGCGAAGAAAAACACAGCAAAACAAAGGAGAAAATGCAGCCTTGTGGTTTCAAAAGACTCTGGGGTTGCAGACTCCGTAGCTGCGGGATGGGAAACTTCCGTGCGTTTTTCTGTGTCCGAGATGGTAACTGTTGAGAGGTGCCTTAGTGCAGTTGGAATGGAGGTACAAATGCTGGTCTGTTAATTTTTTTTTCTTCTTGGCCATGCCACGCAGCAGTTGGGATCTTAGTTCCACCCATGCAGTGGAAGTGCGGAGTCCTAACCACTGGACCGCAGGGGAAGTCCCCACATGCAGGTACAGTATTTAGAAGGGCCTCAGCCACATGTGGGGGCTTCTCATTCTCCAAGCGTTTGCTTTCTGGATCACTGCAGCTGTGTGATTGGGCAGGAAAGCACAAGCTGTCATATTAGAGAAATAGTCGGTAATGAACTGTCTATGTGAAATCAGTTTGTACTCAAGCTTACCAGTCAAGTCCCTCCCAAATCCCTGAATCCCCAGGACGTGGGCTTCACCCCATACAGTGCACTGAATAGTAAAGCGAAGTCAATATAGCTGCTGGATTTCCTGAAGTCAACGGAAACCATGCTAGAGAATTGCTCTCATCATACAAGAAGCCACTAATTGGGGTCTGGTCGAGTTGGCTGGATCCTCAACTGGAGAGACTATTCACAAACAGAGAGCATGATGGGAATTTCCAAAATAGGACCCTTTGAAGAAAGGACTCAAGAGAGACTTGGACTAACTAATGGAGGCCTTGAACCTTTTTGCCAAACAGCCCTCTTTATGATGGCATGTGAAGTTCAAGGGTGAACTGGAGGCCATTGTGCCTCTAGGTGTTTCGGTAGGAGTCAGTGTCGGGGGTGGTGGCTGTGGGTAGGGGGGCGGAAGAGAAAAGCTTTGAACTCCCAACCAAACTTGTTAGCACTTTGCTACTGCTAAGAAATAGTGCACAGTTGCACTTAGAAGCTCCATTTTATTAAATCAAAGATAAAATAACTTATTTTTACGACTCAAGTGTCATTTTCCAGATCAAGTCCCAGTTGAAACATTTTCCCATACGGCCTTGCTAACACTGATCTCTATGTGAAGTGGTTTCACAGTAAGTGAATTTGCCTCATGTTGGCTGTCTTCTGGTGACAGAGGTCTCCAGTATTTCCAGGAGCTGATGAGCCTGGGGGCTCTGTTGTTCTTTGGCGGAGGGAGAGGGCAAAGGCTTCAGAGGCTGGAGGAATGTGGGCTGTCTGTGCCCCAACCCAGGATGGGAGGTGATTTCAGGTTCCAAAGCTCAGAAACAGGGCCTAGAAGCTCAGTCAGGCACCAATTTCCCTGACATCACTAAGTAGATGTCAGGAAGGCCCCTCAGCGTGTCCTGATACCCCCCTCCCTAGCACCTTTCCCTCCATCTTTGTAAACAGCTACCCCTTCCTCTGACATCAAAGGCCCAAACCCTTTGAGTCCCCCTGCCTCTCTTTCTTTCCTATTCCGCATCTGCTTGCCTAGTAAATCCCGTGGGCCTCACTTTCAAAACACCCCAGCCTGTTTTTATGGGTGCCTGCACCAGCCTGGGCTGAGCCCTGATCCTCGCTCTGCTGTGTCACCTCGCTGGCCTCTCAGCTTCACCCCTACCCCCTGCAGCCGAGTTTCAATGAGGAAGCAGCGGGCCCCTGTCAGGTCATGTCATTCCTCTGCTCAAAGCCGTTCAAAGTTTTCCATCTCACTCAGGGTGAGAGCAGTGCTAAGGGCAATTTATGTTCCTTGGTGGTGTCCCATAAGGCCTACATGACCCAGGCTGCCACCGGTCTGACCTCATCTTCTAGCCCCTCTTCCTTGATGTCTCTGCTCTGGCCACTCTGCCCTGCCTGGAACAAAGCAGGCTGCTCCGGCTGCTCCTGCCTCAGGGCCTTTGCACTTCCTCTCCCCTCTGCCCAGAAGCTTCTCCCCACTGACGCTGGCTGATCCCTCCCTCCCTTCAGGTTTTGATGCAGATGTCAGCTTCTCAGGGAGGGTTTTCTTGGCTGTCCGCCATGCCCCGACCCTAGCGGTGCACACCCTGTCCCTCCTCCCTGTTTCTTGTACCCCTTGGCATTTATTACCATCTGAACCACAATATAGTTAACTTGGTTATTTTGCTTCCTCAGTTATCTTATCTCTGGGCTTATTCTCACCAAAATGCCAGCCTCCATGAGGACAAGAATTAAATTAAAAAAGCTGTTTTGTTGTTTCTCGTATTTTCAGCATCTAATCCAGTGCCTGGCACACAGTAGGTTCAAAATTTTTGTTGAGTATGTGAATGTGTGGGGCTTGGGGCAAGTACTGTAATGATTCATAGGTAATAAAGTAGGGCTGGATGGGGTGAAAGGACTATTCTCTCCCCACACCCAGGTTCCCAACCCCCATGTCATTGACCAACAAGGCATTGCCTGGCCACCATGAAGTGCCCTGAGAATCCTGTATACAGTGGTGTCACAAAGGCCACCCCTCTTGCCACCATGGCTGGAGCCCCCACTCCCCCCACCCCAGTAGAGCAGATAGCTCAATGCTGGGCTCCTGGAAGGCCCTCTGGGGCTTTCAGGAAATACCCGGGGGAACTTTGGCTGGCACAGCTGAAAAGTAGGGTGGAGGAATGACTTGGCGGCATTTTGCTGTTGCTGCTAAGGCTGCTTTCTTTACGCAAGCTGGCAGGTAAGGGTAGATGCATGCAGATCCTTCTATATGTCACTAAGAGTTGGACACAACTGGGCGACTTCACTTTCACTTTTCACTTTCATGCATTAGAAAAGGAAATGGCAACCCACTCCAGTGTTCTTGCCTGGAGAATCCCAGGGACGGGGGAGCCTGGTGGGAGGCCATTTATGGGGTCCCACGAGTCGAAGACGACTGAAGTGACTGAGCAGCAGGAGCAGCAGCAGCAGCAGCAAGCCCCAGACCAGCTGCTTGGGCCTTTACAGACACTTTAGCTCTGTTCTTGTTGCGTGAAAGGGGAAAAGAAAACAGCAGATGTCTACACTGGCCCATACCGGTCAAAGCGGGATGGGCAGTCTGTTTTAAAAGAGTTCCTAAAATTTGCTTCTTATCTTCCTTGCCCGTCCCTTGCCTCCTTGCAGGTTTCTTCTTCTGCCCTGGAAGCGCCCCTCCTACACCCACAGGTGGAAGAGGAAAATTGATTTTCCAGTCTGCTGCTTCAGGGCATCACTGCCAGCCGTGGGCCGAGGCCTTGGCCCCGTTTTCCAATCATCTAGGAGGGGAGCATTAAAAAAAAAAATCCCTGGGCCTGGACCTTACTCAAATTAAATCCGAAACTCTGAGGATGGGACTCAGGCAAGACTGGTTAAAAAAGACACAATGAAACAAAACAAAAACCCTAGGTGATCCTTCTGGGTGACCAGGTCTGAGGCCTGGGAGGGGGGCACCTGTGTGGAGGGATGTACCTGGTGCCTTGGATCTGCACCTACTGACCTTGGCCAGTTCACATCTGGCCAGCTTTCAAGGCCCATCTCTGGCCCTTCTATTTGCGAAGGCTGCTGGACACAGGGTCTGTTCCCGCCTCTCGCCATGTGCTTGCTTTTGGAAATGGGTGTGGGGTAATTAATCACTCCCTCCTGGACCTGATCTGACCCTGCACTGTTATTTATATTCCCTGGTGTTTACTGCTTTGACTTGAAGCAGGGTTGCATACTCCCTCCGCTCACTTAACCCCCCCCCCCCCCCCCCCCCCCCCCCCTCTCC
>SJYA01003303.1:99501-119964 GCA_006410615.1 Neotragus moschatus | reverse complement strand
CCCCCCTCCCCCCCCCCCCCCCCCAGTTTCCGTTGGGTGAAGAATCAATGCAACAAAGGATTTTGAACCGCAAATGGGTCCGCTTGGGAATGAAGGGCATTATGAAATGAGGAGAACTGTTCTGGTCCTCCCAGGTGGTCTGGGGGCCGCGAGAGCCCCCCATGGATCATTCCATTGCAAGGCAGGTGGTGATAAGGGTTTTGGGAGTCACGCCAAACTCCTGGAGGGGAGCTGGCCAGGAAGGAAGTTGTGCATTTGGGGCTTCTCGCTGACTCCTAGGTTCAGAAGGGGAGACCTGATTGCATTTAGGAAGCAGAGGGGCACCTCTTTGGGGCTTCCAGCTTCCTAGCACTGGGTGAGCGCCTATTAAACATGTGTTGATAGGTTGAAGACAGCCCCAGAGGCAGCCATGGAGCTTCTGGGGACAAGCACACACCCAGAGGCTGCGAAGAGTGCCTAAGTGCACCCTCCTTTGTTCCCCAAAGGAGGGGACCAGAGCCAGAGGGAGGAAGTGTGTTCTAGAGGCCACCCAGTGAGCTCTGGATGGAGCCAGGTCCTGAATCCAGCCCAGCTGCCCCTTCTCTTTCCAGGGCCACCGGCTGCTTCCTGGAAGGCAGGATTATTAAACTGATGGACGCCAGAAGGTCCATGAACTTAGATGGGGGGAAAATTTACATCTTTATTTTTACTAACCTCTAACCGAAATCTCGCGTTGCCTTTAATGGGCGCAGGAGAGAGACCACAATGAGATTGGCAGTCACTGTAACTTTGTCACCAACAGAAATCACAGATATTTTCATATCACATTACAGTTACTGCAGATAGTTCCAAATATCATTTACGCTCATCAGTATTTTGAAATTCTAGCAGTTATTTGGCCTCGCTACTTAATGCATTAAATAAGCACATATATGGTTGTATCACAAAACATTGGGATGCCTATTTCAGTATAATTGGCTGGCTTTGCAATCCGTGGTGTTTTATTGTATATGTTTAAAGCATTATACGGAGAAGGGGTCCATAGGCTTCGCCAGCTCGTGGATGCCTCAGAGGTCCATTCTGTAAGAGAGTCTGACCACTTCTTAAGGGCCACTGTCTGTAAAACACACATGACACCTGCTGTAGATTCAGTCTGATGTGAGGGTTAGCGCTCAGCCTTGGTGGCCGGAGGGCTGGGTTTCCTTCTCAGTGGTTTCTCTAGTTCTCTGAACCTCATCTTCCATGTCCATGAAATAGGATAATTGTCCCCACACTTCCAGGCTGTTACAAGGTGAGCGCACACATGTAGTGTTGGTGGAGGCTTGGTTCAGAGTAAGCATTCAGTACATTCTAGCAGTAGTGTGCTTGGCCAGTGGGGTCTTGGGTTGGCGAGAACCATTTCTTTAACTTGGCTGATTCAAGAAGAAGAAGAAAAAAGAATCTTTGCTAATTTGTCAAGCTTTTTCAACCCTTAGTTCCCAGGTATCAAAAACTATCATCTGAGGTCACATAGGCCTAAAATACCTTTTTAATATATCATAAAGTGTGCTAATCTTAAGTGTACAACTCAATACATTTTTACATATATCCGGATGCATGTCCTCACCACCCAGATCAAGAAACAGAACATTTTCAGCATTCTAGAAAGTTCCTTCTTGCCCCTTCTCAGTCTCAGGTGCTACCGCACCTTTTAAACCACCATCGGGAATTCTGTCACCATTGATTAATTTTGTCTGATTGAGAACTTCATGTAAATGGAGTCAGAGTGTAGGTATTTTTCCACGCGTGGCTTTTTCCCTTCCGAATGGCTGTAAGAGTCATCTGTGTTGTTACCTGTGTCACTCGATCTTTCTCCCGCATTGCTAGGTGGCATTCCATTGTATGAATATCCTACAATTTATACCCTCCATTCTCCTGTTGATGGCAATTTGGATTGTTTCCATTTTCTGGTTCTCATGAAGAAAGTTGTCATAAATGTTTGTATCCATGACTTTGTGTGGGTATGTGTACTCCTTTGTCTTGGGTACTCCTAGGAGTAAAATTCCTGGGTCAGAATATTTGTGTGTATTTCCTTTTAGTTCCAGTTAGGTTTTTTTTTTTTTTTTTTGGTCATGCTGTGAGGCATGTGGGGTCTTAGTTCCTTGACCAGGAATTGAACTGTAGCATCTTAACCAGTGGACCGCCAGGGAAGTCCCTAGTTACCTTTTTTTTTTTTTTTTTTTTAAATAAAAATTTATTTATTTAGGCTGTGCTAGTTCTTCATTGGAGAAGGCAATGGCACTCCAGTCCAGTACTCTTGCCTGGAAAATCCCATGGGTGGAGGAGCCTGGTAGGCTGCAGTCAATGGGGTCGCAAAGAGTTGGACATGATTGAGCAACTTCTCTTTCACTTTTCACTTTCATGCATTGGAGAAAGAAATGGCAACCCACTCCAGTGTTCTTGCCTGGAGAATCCCAGGGGTGGGGAGCCTGGTGGGCTGCCGTCTATGGGGTCGCACAGAGTCGGACATGACTGAAGCGACTCAGCAGCAGCAGCAACAGCAGTTCTTCATTGCTGCAACGGATTTTCTCTACCTATGGTGCGTGGGCTTCTCATTGTGGTGGTTTCTCTTGGTGCAGAGCATGGGCTCTAGGGCACTCGGGCTCAGTAATTGCTGTTCCCAGGCTCTAAAGCACAGGCTCAATAGTTGTGGTGCATGGGCTTAGTTGCTCTTCAGCATGTAGGGTCTTCCCGGCCCAGGGATCGAACCCGTATCTCCTGCATTGGCAGGCAAATTCTTTACCACTGAGCCAGTAGGGAAGGTCCCCGCCCCCACCCCAGCCCAGTTAACCCTTTTAAAAGATGGATTCTATGAAGAATGAGTTAGTGCGGTAGGTGGGACAGCTGCTCATAAACCAGGGATTTTCTCATACCTGCCTCCCCAATCACACCTGATGATTTTCCAGACACAAGGCAACAGAATTCCAGTCTGGAAGCTTTAAAAAAATTTGATATGATTATTAATAACCAAAGTTTGTTTGCCAAGCACAGTTCCCTATTTCAGTCCCGGAAAGGGGCTGCAGCACAGAAGCAGATGAGGATGAACCTGAGAGAGACACACGCAGGAAAGAACTTCCGAAGGGAGTTGAGAAGCCTCTGCTCACCTGCCCACCTGGTGGCAAATCCCTCAAGGTGATCGCCTAGGGCTGATCAACCTGGCCTCCCTCTCCATGAATGCATTTTTAATTAAGCAGGTGTCATGTCACAGCTCAGTTGCCTTTCACTACCAGGCTCTGGCCTCTCCTTCCTAACAAATAGCTTCTTCACGGGAGGGAGGCTTTCTGTAAACCCCAACTCCAGGGCCTTCAATTAAGTAAAAGCTTTATGCCGTGCACCTTCTTAATCAGGGTGAACCCCAGGTGGTTGACGCCAGGCAGGGTTTTCTAAAACACTGAATCTCAAAGTGTGCTCGCTGGATCAGTAGCCTCAGCATTACTTAGATGGTGCTTAGGACTGCTTAGAAATGCCAATTCCTGGGCCCTACCCCCAGGCCTCAGAATCAAAAGCTCCAGGCGGGGAGCCCAGGAATGGATGTTTTGACAAGCCCTCCAGGGGATTCTGATTGAGAACCACTGACCAACCCCGGTTTACAACCTTTGCACCACATTGGAATCACCTGGGTATTTAAAAAATACAGCAGCCTGGTCCACTTCCAGGGATGCTGATGTAATTGGTCTGGGATGTAATCTGGGTCTATGCATTTTTAAAGCTCCCTGGGTGATTCCAGTGTGTGACCAAATGGAAAACTTTGCATCTAGGAGAAAGGTCTTTTGTTCTGTTATCTCCCTGAGCTTCCTGGGGCCCTGGTTTAATGCCTGGAGGATTCAGAGGGTGAGCAGCAGTCTGGAGGCAGTGCCCACCTGCACACACAACAGACAGTGGGCTTCTCTAAATTGCCTGTGGCGGGAGTGTTTATGTCAGCAAAGTGGGCACACGCTGCAAATCAGGGATATCACTCCTGGGTAATCTCTGCTAATCATCAGCAGGCCACCGCTGGGCCCAGGTCACCACCGGGCCGCCACCTTGACTGGAATACCCAGGCATGGCTGCTAAAGGGGAGGCTCAGGGCCCAGATCAGAGGACCCAATACTGATTGAAATCAGTGAGGGGCAATCTAGAATCTGTGTCAGCACTCAGATTACCCAAACTGTGGGTAAAACATGGGGACAAGGCTAGCTACATAATTTGGGGGACCTGGTATAAAATGAAAATTCAAGCCCCTTATTCAAAAAGCAGAGAGAAAGGTGCTGTGAAAGGCACTAATATATGAAACTTTTTCCTTTCTTTCATGGTGTCTCTTTCAATCAGATAGGTTTTTTATTTGCTACTTAATGTTGAGTCTCCTTGGGTACAGGGATACTCCTGGGGCATACCTCTGTACATATGGGACTACACGGGGGATACCCCTGTATATCAGCACAGGGGCCTGGGGGTCCCCACTCATGGTTTTGCACCCTTGGTCCACTAGCTGCTGGGTTCCCCCCTTCTACAGTCAGACCTACATGGTCTTTGGGCAGGGGAATCAGTGTCCTCTTTTCGTACAGGAATTTCCTGAGCTGCCTCCCTGCTGGGATGTGCTCAGTACTTGGATGGCGGTGGTGGTGGTGGTGGTGCCACCAGTCTGAGGTGGGCATGGCCTCCACCATGCCCCTCCCTACTATTCTGGGAGAGCCCTCCCACTAGGGATGGAGAGCCACTGTGGTTGCTGGATAGATGGGCAAGGACTGGGGGAGACTCCCATGGGCTGAAGTTCTAAGTCCTCAATTGGTGCTTTATTGTCCTATTAGACTTCGTTTAGCAAACAAAAATCCAAAGATGAAACTGTTCAGGATTTCAAGATGGCCACCACAGAGTACTAAACCCCCAGTACAGGATGCTTCTGAGCCCAGGGCCCTCTGCAACCTGGCATGGAGCCTGCCCTGCCTGATGATATGACTATTGCTCAAAAGGCTTAGTTTGGCAAGACTTGCTTTTAAAGGTGTTACCTATATCTCCTCAGTATTTGGCCTCCAAGTCAGAGTGCAGCCCAGCCAGTTGGAAACCGCCCCTGGGCGGTGGGGGTCCAAGAGAATAGATTCAGCTCACGCTTGGACCAAAGTAGGACATGATGTAGCCATTATTGATTTTCCTATAGCGAGTGAACTTTTCATTAAAACAATCACATAAATTATTTAACGAACCCCCCCATAGCAATCTCTGGTAGTGTATAACCAAGAGGGATAAGATCAGGGAGGGCCTTGAATAAAGACTCCAGAGCGTGTGGTCCATGACTTGATGGGAGTTGAGGTCATGACTTAATAAATCTGTTTTTTTTTTCTCTCTAGAGCACTGGGATCATATTGGTCCTATCCTTTCCGTCTCTGGAACTGCTTCCATGGCAGCTTGGGTATTGGGGGAGCCAGTCTATTTGAAATGAGACCATCTTCAGTTCCATCCCACCCTGGGCACCCATGTTTTAAAAGAGCAGCTTTGTCAGCTTCAGGCAGTCCCCACTCCATTTTTTTTTGCCTTGGTCAGAAGAGGCTGGGGCTGGGACCAGCGAAGCACAATTGGCAAAATGCTACCCTTTCCCATGATGTCGTGTAAACCCTCCAGAAGTCAGCCTTGCAGAGCAAGCAGAAGGATTTCCTTGGAAACTCTGTTCATAACTTCTTTCAGTTACACATCCCCCACTGTTGTGCCAGCCTGGAGAGAAAAGTGATTTTTTGCATTGAATAGTTAATTATGATTGTTAAGTAGTCAACAGCTTCAAACCTGCTTTAGGCCTTTGGCGTATTTTTAAAGGGATTTTTACCACTTGTCCTCTAGACATTTTGAGTTATAGTACGTTTGAAAGAAAGAATATTTTTTTTTAGACAATAGGTTCTACAGTACTTCCCCTGCTTGTGTGCTTACTTTTTTTTGGAGATCCTGGTGTGAAAAGAAAAGCCATTCACTTCTGTCCAGGAGGAGGAGGGTGAAGGCCAGCCTGTTGACTGAATGGCCCCCATCTCTGCCTTTTGTCTTAAGCTGTCTTGGGTGGAGGGCTACTGCACATGGGGTTAATTGCCCAGTCGTAACTCTGGTCGTTAAAATTCAAGAGGTGTGCGCTCTAAGACACTTGAGGTAGATGAACTGTCCCGTAACTTTTTATATATGGCACCCTCCCCCACTCCCATTTGTGTTCCCACACTACTGTGGCCTAAGCCAATTAGAACTCAGGCAGGAGGCCTCTTACCAGTCCAGGAGGCCCCAGCCAGGATCCTTCTCGTTTTGTGTTAACTCTTGTTTCCAGCCACAAAAGAGTTTTTGTTTGTTCGTTTGTTTGTTTTAAATATTTATTTCTTTGGCTGTGCTGAGTCATCGTTGAGGCATGCAGGATCCTTTGTTGCAGCATGCAAACAAAACTCTTTGACTGCGGCATGTGGGATCTAGTTCCCTGACCAAGGATCGAACCCAGGCTGCCTGCACTGGGAGTGTGGAATCTTAGCCATTAGACCATTTAGGAAGTCCTGGGTTTGTGTTTTCAATTATAAAATAAAACCATCTTCTCCTTTCCCTCTAGTCATGGGTCCAACTTAAAATCTAATTTTTCTACTGGCATTTTTTTTCTCTCTCCCAATGCCTTTCATGCTCCTTTTTGGAAGGAAGTTCCCTTCAAAATTGATCTTCTTTGGGTCAATACGTCACAGTGGTCGAACTGGAGAATTTTTCATCAATACAACAAAAGTACGCCCCCCCCCAAAAAAAAGAGCCCAGAAGATTGCCCCTTCTTCAAATTGGCCAGCAAATGGCCTCCTCATTGGCTCTGCCACTTGGGAGTCCTCCACTTTCAAGGGGTGCCATCTTGTGAACATTTGAGAACAAAATGGAGAATGAGGAAACTTCGTCTGCCAGGCCATGGAGACGGTCCCCCATCTGGGATGAAGCTCTAATTTCACTGACTGGGTTCCTTCCTTCATTCAGGGTTATAAATCAAACACATCAGGCTTGTAGTAACCTTCCAACGATGAGGTTAGCACCCCATTCTCTGTATCATCTATTCCCGCTGTGAACTCTATCAACCCCCTGCCTCTGGGTTCTGCTCTTGCCATCCCCTTTGCCTCCTGCCCTGTTAGAATGCTCTGTCCTCAGTTTCTCACATACGCCTCAGACTTCTTTAGCACTTGAAAAAGACACTTTCCAAATTCCAACTCCTTTGGGGCACGCAAATCATCTTCCTTAGTAGATTGTACATTTCTTTACAGCAAAGACCAGTGATATGAAACTTTCTTACAGAGTAACACACCAGGGAAAGTTCTAGAAAGGACCAATGACAGGGAGCCAGGCCAAGCACACTGCTTTTCTTCTGCATGATAACCCTTGGGTCAGCCTGACTGCACCGTGAAGGGACTGGGCAAGTTAGGGAAGCAGGCTTCTGGCATCTTTAGGAGCCCCGCTACTCTCTGAGAGTTACTTCATTCTCTCCCTACGTTGAGAGTATTTCCTGTCACTGGATTGCTGGTAGTCAAGCACGGGTTTGGGGCCCTGTTTTTGTAAATGAAGGACTCATCTGGAGCTGGTTCGACACAGTTTACTAGCCGCTAGGACTACTCCAGCTAGCTTAGTGATGTTGTCTCCTGCATCAGAGAAGGTTTCAATTGAAATTGATGGGGAAAAGCTACCCAACCTTCTTGGGCGCCCATGAGTAAAAGTTAACAAGGAGAGCGGGGTTTCAAAAGGACTTGATTCAGGGCTGTGATGCTACCACCACCCCAGTTCTTGGCTTTGCTCCCTTGGGCAGGCTCCATGTCTAGATCACTGTGGTTGCCCTTGCTGGCTTCCAGCCCACCCCTTGTGGTTTTCCATGGTGGTACCTCTACACCTCTACTCAGACAGTGCTCAATCCTGTAGAAGGGAAAAATTCTTTCCCCAAATCCTGGGCAAGCATTTCCATCCGTCTCACTGCTCTGGGCTGAAGCTGGGTATCCGAAACATTCACTGGCCCAAAACCCTCAGGGCTTACCCCCCGGGGTCTGGGGATGTGGTGAATTGAATTTCTAAGAATGGCTCTTTAAGATCCCATGCCGGCTCAGAAGCTGTAAGTATAATGAGATTTCACTCACGATTTTGTTACATGATGTGGCCCGGTTGACCTTGGGAAAGGGAGACGATTCCATGGACCTAATCTAATCACATGAGCCCTCAAAAGCCGAGAACTGTCTGACTGGTGCCAGAAGCCAAAGAAGAAGGAAAAATCCTAGAGATTGAAAATAGGAGAAGAACTTGATGTGCCCCGGCTGTTCTGAAGATGGAGGGGTCCGGGTGGAAAATCTGAGGAGGAGCAAGGCTCAGTCAACAATCTGAAAGAGCTGGACTGGATGCTTTCCCAGAGTTTCCGGAAAGGAACGAAGTCGCGCCGAAATCTTGGTTTCAGCCTTGTGACCTTCTAAGCAGAGAATCCGGCTGAACCCCTTTGGGCCGGGATTTCTGACCCATGGAAACTGTGAGCTAATAAAGAGGTGGCGTTTGCCGCTGCTAAGTTTGTAATACTTCGTGATGCAGCAAAAGAGAAACTAATAACAGGGTTAAAGCCGATTCTGTGCCAGACACATGGCAGAAAATGGAGGTAGAGTGGTCTCCTGGGTAGGGTTGCCAGGTGAATACAAACACAAGATGATCAGTTAATTTGAACTTCAGATAAGTGACATATGTGTATATGTATATAGGAGTAGGAAATGGTAACCCCCTCCAGTATTCTTGCCTGGGAAATTCCATGGACAGAGGAGCCTGGTGGGCTACAGTCCATGGGATTGCAAAGAGTCAGAAGTGACTGAGTACCCACCCACGTGTATATATATATATCTACTGAAGTATACTTGATTTACAATGTTGTGCTAGCTTCAGTTGTACAGCAAAGTGATTCAGTTACACTGAATATATACATATACTGAATATATATCTATATATACTCTTTTTCAAATTCTTTTCCATTATAGGTTATTACAAGACTACCAATATATTTTTAAGCAGAAATACGTATTTTTGAATTTCAGATAAATAATTATTATTTTTTTAGTGTCAGTATATCCTGGGCCACTCTGTGCTCACTCGCTTCAGTCAGGTCTGACTCTTTGCGTCCCTATGGACTGCAGCCTGCCAGGCTCCTCTGTCTGTGGGATTCTCCAGGCAAGAATACTGGAATGGGTTGCCATGGCCTCCTCCAGGGGATCTTCCCGACCCAGATATGGGATATACATATACTACAAACTGATTCATTAAACAACTGAAAAATCAAACAATTCATTGAACAAATGACTGATATTCAAATGTCATAGCCCAAGTCCACATAGAGGCACTCTGGTTGACAGTTGACCTCCCAGATGACAGTCAGCATCCACTGCTAGCCCTGTGCGTCTGCCACCTTGGACGTCTGGCCCGGCTGAGCCTCCAGAGGACTCCACCTCCAGGGAGCATCTGATTGCAATCATTACTGTTTGGTTTATGTTATCACATTGTGGCGTGGTTTGTGATACAATGAGAGATCATTGAGACAGGGAGAATGTTCTCTTCATGGACATGACAATTCTTTTCAGGGCAACAAGCAGGAATTTCTTCCTCCTACCACTACCCTCTCCCCACCTTTGAAACTCACCCCTTAATCATTCCATACCACTGTGGGTGAGCTGAACTTCCCACATTCACAAACGTGACAGCATAGCGGTTGAGGGCAAAGGCGGATCAGTCAGACAAATCTTGGCTTCTATTTGATTTTCTACAAATTGCTGCACCTCTTTCAGCCTTGGCTCACCCATCTGTAAAATGGAAATTACGGACTGGCCCCACCCAATTAGAGTGAGATTGTGAGGCTTGCATGAGAACATGCAGTGCCTGGCATATGATAAATGCTTAATGAGCTCCCTCAGTCATGTCTGACTCTTTGTGACCCCCTGGACTCTAGCCCGCCAGGCTCCTCTGTGCACGGGATTCTCCAGGCAAGAATACTGGAGTGGGTTTCATTTCCTCCTCCGGAGATCTTCCCACCCCAGGGATGGAACTTGTGTCTCCTGTACTGGCAGGCAAATTCTTTACCACTGAGCCACTGGGAAGTCCAAATGCTTAATAAATGTTAGCTATTGTTGTTGTGAGTAACACCATCCAGCAGTGATTTTCATAGAAAACTTCTATCTAATTATTGGCAGAAACAGCTCTAGTTTAATTGTCCTGAATCTGAAGCCATTGTTTGTGGCAGAGATTTTCCAGCTTGTTCCTGGTGTTTGGTTTATAACCCGGGGCACTTGTCACCGGGTCACGTTGGGGCACATTTGGCACTATTTGAGCTTGGAGGATTCATTAGGAAGTCACACCAGCAAAGATTAATGACTTAAAAAAAATGATTTAGGTGGTTGTTTAGTTATAATTGTCTCAAATTAGAAAAAAGTTCTCCTGGTAGAGATCACTGTAGCCCTGCTTGGTGATCTGGAAGCATGCTGGCACCTTGGTCGCTCTGTCTTCTCAAAGTTACCCTGCCCCTGGGGGATCTCCCCACAAGTCTCTGAGCAAGGGTGGGGGTGGGGTCTTCCAGCTGGAAATGGTTCTCATTAGCTCAGTCTCACAGGAGGATCCCAGTTCTACCTACAGTACCATTCAGTGTTAAAGCTACACTTCCACCCCTCGCCAGCAATCAGTTACGTTCCTGGAAGTTACGTGCCTGGAGCCTGAGGAAAACATCATTGACGGAGAAGTTTTTGGTTTTTATTTAATCAAAGTATAGTTGATTTACAATGTTGTGGTAGTTTCTGGTGTACAGCAAAATATTCCGTTAGAGCACAAGGAACTATATTCAATATCTGGTAATAAACCATAATGGAAAGATTATGAGAAAATATACATATATTATGCATATACATATTATACATATACATATATGTATATTTTCTCATATTCTTTTCATTACAGTTTATTACCAAATATTGAATATAGTTCCTTGTGCTATACAGTAGGGCTTTGTTGCTAATTATATATATTATATTAGTTTGTATCTGCTAATCCTAAACTTGTAATTTATCCTCCCTCCTTCCCCTTTGGTAACCTTGTTTGTCTTCTATGTCTGTTAGTCTGTTTTTTTCTTTTTTAATCCTTAGGAATCAAGTACTTTTATTTATTTATCATTTATTTATTGATTTTGGGGGGCTGCACCACAAGGCACATAGAATCTTAGCTCCCTGACCAGGGATTGAACCTTGCCCCCAGCAGTGGCAGCGTGGAATCTTAACCACTAATCTGCCAGGGAAGTCCTGTTTCTGTTTTATTTTTTTTTCTTTCTTTTTTTTTTTTATTTAACACTTTTATTGAGTACATTCTATGTTTTGTGTACAATGCTATGCAAGGGGTTACAGTAAAGAAAAATGAGCTAAAATCTGGTGAGAAAAAGTCAATGAAAAGTTAACAAATTTTTTTTTTTTTCTTCCTGGTTCAGTTTTGGAAAGTTGTACTTGTCTAAGAATTTGTCCATTTCTTCCACGTTGCTGTTTCTGTTTTGTAAATTCATTTGTATCATATTTTAGAGTCCACATAGGACAGATGTCATGTGACTTTGGTCTTTTTCTGCCTGATATGCTGCACTTAGTATGGTAATCTTTAGGCTCACCTATGTTGCTGCAAAGAGCATTCTTTTGTTCTTTTTTATGACTGATTAATATTCCATTGTATGTATGTACCGTTGTCTTCTTTATCCATCCATCTGTCAATAGACACTGGGGCTGTTTCCATGTCTTGACTATTATAAATAGTGCTTCTACGAACATTGGGGTGCATGTATCTTATCGAATATTTGTCCAGATATATGCCCAGGAGTGGGATTGCTGTGCCAACTATAAATTGGCACTTGCCGTCTACTTCTACAAAGATTAAAATCATGAGCTATTGTAGCTGCTGACTTTCAACACCCCCTGAAAGGAGTTTAGGGTGGAGAGCAGAAATGAGGCACTCTGTGCTCAGGGGATAAGCTGGCAGGACAGCTCTTCAGATAGTTAGATATTTTCAGGAGATGATTTTATGAGCCCAATTCTTGCATCTCTTTGTATCTAGAAAAGCACTGAAATCATTAACGGTGACATCTGCTCCTTGTGAGTAACAGCAAGCCGCTGCCAAAATCTGTGCTACGCTGCACGTACCCCTTCACTAAAATCATATATAATATTAATAGTGACCTTCTCCCCTGCTCTTTGGAGCAGTTTCTCAGAACTCTCTGATATACTGTCTCCTGGGTTATTGTCCTCATTTTGCCCCAAATAAAACTTAACTCACAACTCTCCCATTGTGCTTTTTTTTTTTTTTTCAGTCAGCAGCTGGATCACATGGTAATTCTATTTTCAGTTTTTTTTTAAGGAACCTCCAGACTGTTCTCCAAAGCGGCTATACCTTACATTCCCACCAACGTGTAGAGAGGTTCTCTTTTCTCCACATCCTTGACAGGGAAGTTTTGAAACCAGTGCTGCCTCTTTTTGGGGGGTGTTCTTCACTTTCTTCAAATTCACTGACACCTTTGTGAATTTAATGAAAGCCAAGGAGATCCAACCAGTCCATTCTGAAGGAGATCAGCCCTGGGATTTCTTTGGAAGGAATGATGCTAAAGCTGAAACTTCAGTACTTTGGCCACCTCGTGCGAAGAGTTGACTCATTGGAAAAGACTCTGATGCTGGGAGGGATTGGGGGCGAGGAGAAGGGGACGACAGAGGATGAGATGGCTGGATGGCATCACTGACTCGATGGGCATGAGTCTGAGTGAACTCCAGGAGTTGGTGATGGACAGGGAGGCATGGCATGCTGCGATTCATGGGGTCACAAAGAGTCGGACACGACTGGGCGACTGAACTGAACTGATGGACCCATTCCCTGGGAAAAAAATGCACATCCTTTTGCTGATAGTGCCAAGGAGTCCTGAACCCCCTGAATCATGATGTGTGGCTTCCAGGCTACGAATCTTTGCCTTGAGTTTTCTGAAGTCTGTCCCATGGGAAGCCACCCCAGTGTGAAGGCCCCTTTTGGTCCTCATAGAATGCTTTTCCTTAAATGGCATCCAGAAGTTCTCCATCAGCCGGTTTCAAAGGGAGTTTGAGAAAGTCCCTATGGCTGTGTAGAGGTGTACCTCGATCGCCTTCACTATTGTACAGCAGTGCACATGTGAGTAGAAAGCCTTGCGTTCTGTTGCTGTCTGTAACATGAGAATATTGTTCATGATATTTTATTTATGATAGTCCATGGTGGAAACTTGCCTCCTTGATCTGCATGTTAGGAATAGTTGTGCTCCTCCTGACTGTTGACTTTGTTTCTACATCACTAGTTCTGTAAATCACAGTGTGACTTGACTTTCCTCTTTGCGTGGGTTGCTAGGGAACTCAGCCTCTACTTCTATAGTGAGAAGAACTTCTATAGCGAGTACAGTGAGTTTCGTGGCAAGTATTTTTGTATAGTCACCTCACTCTTGGCTCCATCTTACTTTTCTCTCCTTGCTTTCCCTTTATCTCCTTTGTTCTTATTTGTTTCTTATTTACTTGTAATTTATTTTATGCTGTTCTATTGTATGCATCTTTGCAAACCTTAAACACATCTTTGGAACAGGGCAGACATAAATCAATAAAAATGTGTAGTGGCTAATGGAAGCTCTGGACAGCTTTCTCCTTGTGAAAACAATTATCCCTGAGTATAAAGGCCTGTTTCATGGGGCTGTGGAGGGCAGATGAGAGAAGAAATGAGGCAAGTCTTGAGGACTCTTTAAGCTGAAAAGTGCACATGGCTAGGAAACCTACTACCTGCATTGGACTAGAAAGAAGTAGGGGGCACTGAATTAGGATCTTTCCTCCCTATCTTCCAATTAAAAACAGCAATCTCAATCCTTCCTCATCCCATGGGGGAAAATTTGTATTTAGAAAAATAAGGTGATTTTTTAAAAAGTTATTCTACAATGAAGAATTTAAAATACATCTGAAAGTAGATTAAACAGAATAATGAGCCCCAATAACCATCAACTCATGGCCAGTCTTGCCCTATCCACTTGCTTCTCTTATGTGATTATGAATTTTTAAGTTTTAAATTAAAAAAAAAAATATGTGTGTACATGCCGTAAGTAGGCACTGAATTTTCTATCAAGTAAGGAGTGTGTCTTGGGGTTCACAGCAGCCGCTGAAGGCTGGCTTGGAGGGAGGTCTCAGCCCTTCAACCCCACATCCCTGCTTCGTCTGTCTTCACCTGGACAAAACACTTCGGCCCATAAATTGTCTCAGGCAGTACCATGATTGTCAGTGACTCTTTTAAACAGGGGAAAGGAAGGTGCCTCTCTCCCTGCCCAGCTGTCTGAGATTCAGTGGACTAGAAGACTGCCGCAGGAACAACTTAGAGAAAACACTTCATTCACTAGCAGTTATGATTCAAACACTGACTTTTTTACTTTCTTCAGAAACTTTTAATTATGGAGTTTCTTGAACATGCTCAAGAGTAGAGAGGAGTGTAACGAACCTCCATATATCCATGACCCAGCTTCAATAATTCCTCCAGCACTTTTTTTCTGACCTCGCCTCAGGGCATGTGGGATCATAGTTCCCCAACCAGGGATCAAACCTGTGCCCCTTGCAGTGGAAGCGCAGGGTCTTAACCACTGGACCACCAAGGAAGTCCCTCCTCCAGTATTTATGAAGAAATGAGCTTGTGTTTCAAGAATGCCACTTTATCATTTGTCTTCCTTCTTCAAACTCCATCAAAATGATTGAAAAATAAAAAGTAAAATAAAAAAAAAATGTTGGGAAGTCCTGAGGGGAAGTATGACTACTGAAGTATCATCTGTTGTCATTAAAGCTGGGTGGTGGGTCCACTGGGATTCATTACAATATTAAAAATATTTAATTGTAGTAAGATTCACAAAAAATAAAATTAACATCTTAACCATTTTTTTCTTTAAAAATTTTTTATTTATTTTAATTGGAGGCTAATTACAATATTGTAGCGGTTTTTGCAATACATTGACATGAATCAGCCATGGGCGTACATGTGTCCCCCATCCTGAACCCCCCTCCCACCTTCCTCCCCATCTCTCAGGATCGTCCCAGTGCACCGGCCCTGCGCGCCCTGTCTCATGCATCAAACCTGGACTGGTGATCTATTTCACATATGGTAATATATATGTTTCAATGCTGTTCTCTCAAATCATCCCACCCTTGCCTTCTCCCACAGAGTCCCAAAGTCTGTTCTTTACATCTGTGTCTCTTTTGCTATCTTGCATATAGGGTCATCATTACCATCTTTCTAAATTTCATATATATGCATTAATATACTGTATTGGTGTTTTTCTTTCTGACTTCATTCTGTATAATAGGTTCCAGTTTCATCCACCTCATTAGAACTGATTCAAATGCATTCTTTTTAATAGCGGAATAATGTTCCACTGTGTATATGTACCATTTTAACCATTTTTAAGTGTAAAGTTCAGCAGTATATAGTCATATTATTGTGCAACCAACCTCCAGAACCTTTATTCACCTTGCAAAACTTGAAAACTTTTCACTCTCAATTCTCTTCCCATTANATTCTGTATAATAGGTTCCAGTTTCATCCACCTCATTAGAACTGATTCAAATGCATTCTTTTTAATAGCGGAATAATGTTCCACTGTGTATATGTACCATTTTAACCATTTTTAAGTGTAAAGTTCAGCAGTATATAGTCATATTATTGTGCAACCAACCTCCAGAACCTTTATTCACCTTGCAAAACTTGAAAACTTTTCACTCTCAATTCTCTTCCCATTAAACACCCACTCCCACCCCATTCTCCCCACCTGCCGAGCCCCTGGCAACCACTTTCTTTCCACCTTCTGTCTCTATGATTTTGATTACTAAGCAACTCATATAAGTGGAACCTTACAGTATTTGTCCTTTTGTAACTGGCTGATTTCACTTAGCATAATGTTCACTAAAAATTTTTATCTATTTTTGTGCATACATGAAGTTTTCCATGAAATGTAACATTTCCACTGAAATGTTACATGAAGCCTATCTGGGTAAGCTGGAAAGGTGTTATTAGTTGTTCAGAAATTTGGGAAATATGTAAAGGACATAGGATCCTCACAGTGGTGCTGAAGATCCCAGAATTCTACATAGGAGAAAGAGGCTCTCCCCCTCAGTGGTGAGTTTTCTGGAAAACTCTGGAAGAATCTCAAGACCGAGGCAGTAAGGGCTGGAGTGGGGGAGGAGGAATTGTGGGACTACTGGTGAGTTATTGGTGAGTTAAAGCCTCTGTCCCCAACCCCAGTTGTCAGAGAGTTGGCTCCAGATGTTTGCCTCCAGGCTAAAGCCACGAGGACAATTCTCCTGTCACCTAGGAACCCCCTCCACACCCCAGTAGCTGGAGGAACTGTACACCACCTCAGGTGGTGGGAAGGAGGGAAGGGAATCCTCAAGCTTGGAGAACATGCTAGCAAATGTTAACAAGGAAAGGTGGCTTGATCCAAGGCCTTTGTCACCAAAACAGTCCTGAGAGTCCCGGCTTCCCTAACCAGACTGGCTTTCACAGTCTTGAGGGCGGGAATTTTTCACTTTTCCTTAATAGGAACAGACAGTACAGAATTATCAAATGTATTCGAGGAAAACCAACATTGTGAAAGAGAGGCACCAAACTAAACAAACAAGAGAACTAATCCCCACAGAATTCTCCCAGGATATGGAGAGAGATTTCAATTAAGTAAAAGTGCTATCCATAAATAAAGAGCGGATTGCTGTCAGAAGAATATATCAGAGTTCTGGAAATGAAAAAAACTCAGTTGCTGACATCAGAGGCTCATTGAAGGGAGTGGCTGACCAGCCATGGCCAGATGCTGAGCTGATGCCTGGGCCGAAAGATTCCCTCAACAAATATAAAAAGGCAAGCAGATTAAAAAAGAAAAAACTACTAGAGAAAAATTAAGAGACATGGATCACGACCTGAAATTCACATATCGATCTAATAGGAATTTTCAGAAGCAAAGAACAGAGAGCTTGTGGGAGAGGAAATTATCAAAGTAATAATAGAATAAACACTTTCCCTGGGCTGAAGAAAAACTTCAATCTTGAGAAAGCCGACCAAGTACCCAACAGGAAGATTTATAAAAGACCTGTCCCTAAAGGCATCATGATTCTGAACTCCAAGGGTAATTACAAAAGAAGTCCAAAATTTCCAGAAAGATAAAAAATAGTACCCTAGTGTGAAACACCTCAGCTGGAAACCTAGAAGACAATGGTGCATTGTCTTCAAAGTTCTGAGGGAGATTATTTTGAGATTTGAATTCCATGCTTGTATCAGTCAGGGTCCAACCAGGGAAAGGGAAACCAGAGGCTGCGTCCTGTTGGAGACAGAAATGTCAAGTTCCTCCCTTTCCCCTGCCTTCTCACCTCCTGCCAGTGCCTCCTATTGGCAGAATCTACCAGAAAGGCAGCTGGGAAATGTTGTTTGCAGTCTCCCAGCTCCAGCAGTATGGAGCTAAGTTTAAAAGGGCGGGTTTAGGGCTGAGACAAGAAAGTATTAAAGTGGGGGAGGGGTGGCAAATGAAGGATTTTTTCTTTTGACCGTGCTGGGTCTTCGCTGCTGCTTGGTCTTTCTCTAACTGCGGCCAGTGGGGGCTGCTCTTCATTGCAGTGCATGGGCTTCTCATTGAGGTGGTTTCTCTTGTTGCAGAGCGGGGCTTCTAGAGCACCTGGGCTCAGTAGTTGTGGCGCAAGGGCTTAGTTGCCCTGAAGCATGTGGAATCTTCTCAGACCAGGGATTGAACCCGTGTCCCCTGCATTGGCAGGCGGATTCTTTATTTATTTTTGGCTATGCGGGGTCTTCATGGCTTTTCTCTAACTGCAGAGGGAGGGGGCTACTCTCTAGTTGTGGCGCACGAGCTTCTCACTGTGGTGGCTTCTCTTGTTGCGGAGCATGAACTCTCGGGTGCATGGGCTTCGGTAGTTGAGGCGAGTGGGCTCGGCAGTTGTGGCTCCCAGGCTCAGTAGCTGTGGCTCTCTGGCTCTAGAACTTGGGCTCAGCAGTTGTGGTGCACAGGCTTAGTTGTTCCATAGCATGTGGGATCTTCCCGGACCGGGGATCAAACCCAGTTCTCCTGCATTAGCAGGCAGATTCTTAACTCCTGGACCACCAGGGGAGTCCCAGTGAAGGATGTTTTCAGATACAAAAGGACTTGGGAAGTTCCTGAATAAACTATTCCAGGTATTCTGCATCAGACCAATACAGTGAACTGATGGAAGAGAGAAGACAGAACTGTCGGACACAGCAAAGACTGAGACACATGTCCATGTCTGTAGCATCCCCGGTGAGGGAACCAGTATCACGGCATGCAGGGGTGGGGTTGGGGAGGCAGAACATCCCTGTTCAACTGCTGGTTCACTTCCTGTGAAAAAGCTTGACGGGTGGGGGGAGGGAAAGTGAGTGAGTGGATGTGCAGGAAAGCGACCTTCGAAGGTGATTTCATCAGAGGCTGAGATGGAGTGGATGAAGTACTGTGTCTTCCATGGGAAAACATTGGATCCTGACCCCAACCCCTATCCACATCCCCTTTTAGCAAAGAAGGATGAGCCCAGCAGTGTTCAGGGACCTTTCTGCTGGTAGCATCCCCACCTGGGCCTCCTGTGCTCTGGTTCTGGCCTCTGGCTCTTTGGTAGCCCCTGCCCAGCCATCATCTCTGGCCCTGCCCCGTGACCTCTCCATCACAACCCACTCTGGGTGGACCAGAGCTACATCATTTGCCATTTAATTTGCACTTTCATAGGAAATAATAGATTAACCAAAGGAATGAAGCACCGACTTTAGACTTTCAGGCTATTTATGGCCAGTGGAAAGGAGGGAGGGCTATTTCAGGACTTCACAAATCGTTCCAGAGAGGCCACAGTTTTATATAAGCATTTCCAGGGAGGAGAGTCATGCAAAGACAAAAGAGAAATGGAGGTTGGGAGAGAACTGGTTAGGGAGGGGTGGGGATGGTGCAGGCCTCTGGATGCCATCTGATGAAAACTACCTCAAAAAGGATCTTAAGCAGCTCAGGGAATAAAGGCTAGGAATTCCCCCATGTGCCAGGCATGGCCTATCCCTGACCATTTCTGTCTTTTCCTTACTTCTTGTCTTAGTCTGCTTGGGCTGCTGGAACAATATGCCACACACCAGGTGGCTTAAACAGCAGAAATTTATTTTCTTACACTTTATGAGGTCCAGGATCAAGATGGCAGCACTTTGGCAGGGTTGATTTCATTCTAAGTTCTCTCTCCATGGCTTGCAGTTGGCGACTTTCTCTCTGTACCTTCACGTGGTCTTCCCTCTGTATGTTGTTGGTGTCCCAATTGCCTCTAGTCACATTGGACTAGGGCCAGCCCTTAATGACCCCATTTAACTCAAACACCTCTTTAAAGACCCTATGTCTGATCCAATCATATTCTGAAGCACTGAGGGTTAGGACTTTACCATATAAATTGTAAGGAGATATCATAAGCCCATAACATTCATAGAACTCCAATTTTATGGATGATGGCAATGTACCCAGTTAAAATTTTAGATTTGCCAGCCTTCCTTGTAGCTATTAGTCAATGAGACATTAAGCTGGAGTTCTTGGGTGGGATTTCTGGAAAGCTCTTAAGAAGGATGGCCGAATCAGCTTGGGAGCCCCCTTCTGCCTTTTCTCGTTATCCTGCTTGAAATTCTGATGTGAAGGGTGGCGTTCCAGTGGCCATCTTCAGAGCAGGGGGGGAGAGGGTGATGGTAACTTCCTCAGAATGGAGAAGAAAAGGGCTGGGTCCCAGGTGGCTGTGCAGAGGAGAAAAAAAAAGAAATCCTTCTTTTTTGAAGCCATCAGTTTTTAGGCTTGTGTTACTTCAGTTGAACATAATATCTAATTGTCAGGGCAATAAGTACTTTGATTTTGCCAGGCCTACAATCGTGTTCCCTGCAGCCTGACAGGGCAATCTGTAAGGCGGGGCCTGGCAGCAGTAGGACCGGGTTGGGGAAACCACGTCTCTGCCGCTGATGGAAAAGAGACCGAGGAGCGACTCTCTGAGCTGATGACTCTGTAGCTGAGAAATTGGCAGGCAGCGTTAGCCCCTCTGAGGATCTCGAAACAGACGGTGTTTGAAGTGGGGTGGGGGTGCCATCCTGCGTCTTTCGAGAAGCACCTGAGGATAAAAGCGCTGGAAGCTGAGGTGTCTGTGAAAGTGACATGCCGAGAATCACTAAATGGCTGCGAAGGCTCCTTGGGTCCTTTATGCTCCCTCCGCGTGGAGCGTCAGGCCCCTCCGCTTAGGCGGACGTTGTCCTACTCTCGAGGGGCCAGTGTGAGTGGCGTTCGCCTGGTGGGGTGTCACCGGTGGAGAGGGAGGGCTGTCGCTGCACGAAGCACACGGGCCAGGCTTTCAGCAGCGTCCTCTCCCCGGGCACGCACTCAACATACCAAATGAACCTGAAGCTGGGATTCCTACA
>SJYA01003303.1:51195-91170 GCA_006410615.1 Neotragus moschatus | reverse complement strand
AGGTAGAAGTGTCCAGGTCTGTTCATTTAACCAGTAGCACCTACTATGTGCTCCAGAAAGTGGACCTGTTCTTAGGATTTGTCCACTCAATGGGAAACCAGGCAACAAACAAGTAAATGAATGAATGTCTCATGTAACTAACACAGAAAGGAATCTCATTGGTCAGGGGATGGTGGGGGTTGGGGGTGGGGGCTCTTATAGCCAAGCATGTCAGGGAAGGGATTTGGAGTTGAGACCCAGATAAGGTGAAACAGATGGGGAACAGTGTGGAGCAGCTGGATGGTAGGAAAAGCAAGTGTCTAGAGGCAGGACTTGGAGAAGGCAGTGGCACCCCACTCTAGTACTCTTGCCTGGAAAACCCCATGGATGGAGGAGCCTGGTAGGCTGCAGTACATGGGGTCGCTAAGAGTCAGACACGACTGAGCGACTTCACTTTCCCTTTTCACTTTCATGCATCGGAGAAGGAAATGGCAACCCACTCCAGTATTCTTGCCTGGAGAATCCCAGGGACAGAGGAGCCTAGTGGACTGCCGTCTGTGGGGTTGCACAGAGTCGGACACGACTGAAGCAACTTAGCAGCAGCAGCAGCAGAGGCAGGACCAGGCGTGGAGGGCTCAGGAAACAGGCCAACCCAGGTGAAACAGAGGCTGTCTAGTGTCAAGGGAGGGAAAGATAGGGCCTAATTGATAGGCAGAACCAGATCAGGAGTGTCTTGACGGCAATGAGACGGCAGTGAGATTTTGGGATGCTTTGGTGGCCATCACTTAGCTCAGTTCAGTCGCTCATTCGTGTCCGACTCTTTGCGACCCCATGAATCACAGCACGCCAGGCCTCCCTGTCCANAAGAACTGACTCATTGGAAAAGATCCTGATCATGGTAAAGATTGAAGGTGTGAGAGAAGGGGAAGACAGAGGATGAAATGGTTGGATGGCATCACTGATGCAATGGACATGAGTTTGAGTAGGCTCCAGGAGTTGGTGATGGACAGGGAAGCCTGGCATGCTGCAGTCCTTTGGGGTCATAAAGAGTCGGACATGACTGAGTGACTGAACTGAACTGAAGGACCTACTGCATAGCACGGGGAACTCTACTCAATAATCTGTAATAACCTATATGGGAAAGAATCTGAAAAAGAATGGATATTATATATACATAACTGAATCACTTTGTCGTAAATCAACTATACTCTAAGATTTAAAAAGTTAAAGAAAAAGAGAAGCTACTGGTCCCTCCTCACCCAGACACAATGTGGAGAGAGGGAGGAATAATTCTTTTAGTGGAGTCATTCCCCTCTAGCATGGGCTAAGTTGTACATCCCACCCCCAAATATACAGGCAGACCTCAGAGATACTGTGAGTTTGGTTACAGACCACTGCAATAAAGTGATTATTACAATGAAGCAAGTCACACTCATTTTTGGTTTTCCATTGCATATGATAGTTATATTTACAGTATATCATTAAGTGTGCAATAGCATTATGTCTTTAAAAATGTATATATCAATGTAAAAATATGTTATTGCTTAAAAAAAAAGTGAACCATCATCTGAGTCTTCAGTTTATGGTAACCTTTTTGTTGGTGGACAATCTTGCTTCATTGTGGATAGCTGCTGACCGGTCAGGGTGTTCGTTGCCAAAGGCTGGAGTGTCTCTGGCAATTCTCAAAATAAGACGACAATGAAGTTCTCTGCATCAATTGACTCTTACTTTCACGAACGATTTCTCTGTAGCATGCAGTGCAGTTTGATAGCATTTTACCCCCAGTAGAACTTCTTTCAAAATGTGAGTCAGTTCTCTCAAACCCTGCCACTGCTTTATCAACTAAGTTGATGTTATATTCTAAATCCTTTGTTGTCATCTCAACAATCTTCACAGCATCTCCACTAGGAGTACACTCCATCTCAAGAAACCACTTTCTTTGCTCGTCCATGAAAAGCAACTCATCTGTTCAAGTCTTATCATGAGATTGCAGCAATTCAGTCACATCCTCAGGCTCCACTTGTAACTCTAATTCTCTTGCTGTTTCCACATCTGCAGTTCCCTCCTCCCCTGACGTCTTGAACCCCTCAAAGTCATCCAGGAGGGTTGGAATCAACTTCTCCCAAATTCCCGTTAAGGTGATATTTTGACCTCTTCCCACAAATCATGAAAATTCTTAATAGCATCTAGAATGGTGAATCTTTTCCAGAAGGTCTTCAGTTGGCTTTCCCCAGATCCATGAGAGGAAGAATCACTATCTGTGGCAGCTATAGCCTTATAAACTGTATTTCCTAAATAATAAGACTTGAAATGACTCCTTGATCCATGGGCTACGGAATGGATGCTGTGCTTAGCAGGCATGAAAACACTAATCTCATGGCACATTCGCATCAGAACTCTTGGGTGACCAGGTACATTGTCACTGAGCAATAATATTTTCAAAGGACTCTTTTCTTCTGAGCAGTAGGTCTCAACGGTAGAGACCTTCAAATATTCAGTTAGACACAAAGAGAAGAAGAAAAAGTTGTTCAATCATGTCTGACTCTTTGCGACCCCACGAAATAANAACTCTTGGGTGACCAGGTACATTGTCACTGAGCAATAATATTTTCAAAGGACTCTTTTCTTCTGAGCAGTAGGTCTCAACGGTAGAGACCTTCAAATATTCAGTTAGACACAAAGAGAAGAAGAAAAAGTTGTTCAATCATGTCTGACTCTTTGCGACCCCACGAAATAATCCATGGAATTCTCTAGGCCAGAATACTGGAGCGGGTAGCCTTTCCCTTCTCCAGGGGATCTTCCCAACCCAGGGATCAACCCCAGGTCTCCTGCATTGCAGGTTGATTCTTTACCAGCCAAAGGGAAGCCCAATACTCAGTAAACTGTTATAAACAACATGGGCTGTAATCCAGGTTTGTTGCTCCACTTATAGAGTAGAGGCAGACTAGATTTAGCATAATTCTTAAGGCTTCTAAGCTTTTCAAAATTGTAAATGAGCAATGACTTCAATTTACTGGCGCCAGCTGCATCATTAGCTCCTAACAAGTCAGCCTGTCCTCTGAAGCCAAGCAGTGACTTCTCCTCTCTGGCTATGAAAGTCCTAGAAGGCATCATCTTCCAAGAGAAGGCTGTTTTGTCTATTCTGAATATCTGTGGTTTAGTGTAACCACTTTCATGAATGATCTTAGATCTCTGGACAACTTGCTGCAGCTTTTCCATCAGCACTTGCTGCTTCGTGGTGTACTCTGTTGTTCTGGAGGCAGCCTCCTTCCTTAAGCCTCATGAATCAACCTCGGCTAGCTTCACACTCTTCTGCAGCTTCCTCCCCTCTCTCAGCCTTCACAGAACTGAAGAGAGTTAGGGCCTTACTCTGGTTTAAGCTTTGGCTTAAGGGAATGTTGGAGCTGCTTTGATCTTCTATCCAGACCACTAGAACTTTGTCCATATCAACAATAAGATTGTTTTGCTTTATAATTTGTTTTTTTCCCCCCATTTGCTTGTTTGTTTTGCCATACCATGCAGCAAGTGGGATCTTTGTTCCCTAGTGAAGTGAAGTCACTCAGTCGTGTCC
The DNA here is from genome assembly GCA_006410615.1 of Neotragus moschatus. Classification (NCBI taxonomy): domain Eukaryota; kingdom Metazoa; phylum Chordata; class Mammalia; order Artiodactyla; family Bovidae; genus Neotragus; species Neotragus moschatus. The sequence goes on along the minus strand of SJYA01003303.1, from coordinate 87,620 downwards.
GACTCTTGGCAACCCCATGGACTGCAGCCTACCAGGCTCCTCCGTCCACGGGATTTTCCAGGCAAGGGTACTGGAGTGGGGTGCCATTGCCTTCTCCACTTAGTTCCCTAACCTGGGATCAAATCCATGTCCCCTGCAGTGGAAGCGTGTAGTCTTAACCCCTGGACTGCCAGGGAAGTCTCACTTTCTTATCATTTGTGTGTTCCCTGGAGCAGCAGTTCTAATTTCCTTCAAGAACTTTTCATTTGCATTCACAACTTGGTTAACTGTTTGGTGCAAGAGGCCTAGCTTCTGATCTGACCTAACTTGGCTTTTGATGTGCCTTCCACACTAACTTCATCATTTCTAGCTTTTGATTTAAAGTGAGAAACGTGCAGCCCTTCCTTCCACTTGAACATTTAGAAGCCACTGCAGAAGAAGGCAATGGCATCCCACTCCAGTACTCTTGCCCGGAAAATCCCATGGATGGAGGAGCCTAGTGGGCTGCAGTCCATGGGGTTGCGAAGAGTCGGACACGACTGAGAGACTTCACTTTCACTTTTCACTTTCATGCATTGGAGAAGGAAATGGCAACCCACTCCAGTGTTCTTGCCTGGAGAATCCCAGGGACGGGGGAGCCTGGTGGGCTGCCGTCTATGGGGTCGCACAGAGTCGGACACCACTGAAGCGACTTAGCAGCAGCAGCAGCAGCAGCAGGGTTATTAACTGGCCTAATTTCAATATTGTTGTCTCAGGGAATAGGGAAGCCCAAGGAGGAGAAAGGGGATGCGAGAATGGCTGGATGGTGGAGGAGTCAGAACACACACTGGTTAAGTTCATGATCTTATATGGTCACGGTTCTTGGCACCCCCAAACAATGACAATAGTAACACCAAATGCCAAACACAGATCACCAAAACAAATATAATAACAATGAAAAAGACATAAATATTGCAAGAATTACCAAAACGTGACTCAGAAATGAAGTGAGCAGATGCTGTTAGAAATATTGTACTAACAGAATGCCCAACCAAGCGTTGCTACAAACCTTCAAGTTTAAAAAAAAAAACAACTTCCACAAGGCACAATAAAGCAAACACAGTAAAAGGAGGTATGGCTGTATGTTGCAGTCCTAATCCCTCAGTATTTCAGAATGTGATCTTATTAGGGTATAAGGTTTTATAGAGGTAATCACATTAAAATAAGTCATTAGAGTGGGCCCTGGTCCAGTATGACTTGCGTCCTTATAAAAAGGGGAAATTAGGAGAAAGACACACACCAAGGAACACCAAAGACTGCCAGCAAACCTGTAGAATCTAGGCAAGTAGCCTGAAACAGATTCTCCCTGACACCCTCAGAAGGAACCGACTCTGCCCACACCTTGATCTTGGACTTCTAGCCCCCAGAACAATGGGATAATATTAATTCATTTCTATTATTTATGCCACGCTCACTTTATGGTACTTTGTTACGGCAACCCTGGGAAACTAGAACACCCTCTTTCAAGGCTGTCACGACCTTGTCACCTTTCGCTCTGGCAGGAATTAGCCCCCAGTTCAGAAATCTAGGGGAAAAGTGACAGAAGGCAGTTTTTACACACAGCCCCATCTCATCTCTGACACTGTCCCCCGATAGGCTAAAATGTCTTGTTGCTGATAAGAGGCCATCTAGACATGAAAAGTCCTAGCCAAAGGCTTCCAGAATCATAAAGTAATTTTTCCTTTCATGGCTGAATGAATGGATGAGTGAATGAATGAAGTAAAAAATCACTAATGCCCTTAGCCTTGCTCTAAATAGAAGTTTTGCTGCTTACGAAATTTTGGCCCACAAAGTTTGACAGAAAACTAAGTACCAAAAAATTAAAAAGCATACTGACTCTGCTGACATGAACAGGTGGAGTGAGTGGTGGTCCCTCTGGATTAAGGAACAAACGGACTCAAGGACAGTTATGGAAATCCAACCTGCTCACCAATAGAATGACCTCACCAATAGCCTGTATTTCCCTTACTGTTTCTCCTCCCTGTCTTACTGCAAATCTTTTTTGAAGTATCATGTTATCAGTGTACAGCTCAATGAATTTCTACAAAGTAAACTCATATGTTCTTCAATACTGAGGTGAAGATACAGACTATTACCAGCACTCCAGATGGCTCCTTCCTGCCTCCCAGTCACAAGGTAACTACTTTTCTCATTTCTGTCCCCACAGATTACTTTAGCCTGGTTTTAAGCTTTATGTAAATGAAATTATACAGAATTCAGTCTTTATTATCTGTCTTTCGCTCCACATTCTGTACGTGAGAACTGTCTATATAGTATACAAAGTAGCAGGCTGTCCTTTTTCATTGCTGCATAATATTCCACAGCATAAATACAACATGCTTTATTTATCCTTTATACTTCTGGTGAATATTTGGGTAGTGCCTAGTTTTTGGCTGATGGAATAGTGCAACGAACATTATTTTTAAGGTCATCTAGTGAACATAAATGTTCATCTGTGGGTTTTTCCCCAGGAGGGTAACTGCTGGGTCACAGGGTGGGCATCTGTTTTAGTGGTTACCATTAAGTTTTCTATAATGGCTGTGTCAAGTTCTAGCCCATCAGTGGCCTACGAAGTTCCAGTTGCTCCCCATGTTTATTGGCACTTAGTATTAGTTTTGATTCATTTTGATGTATTAGTCATTCTGATGGGTATATTACAATCTCAGAGTCGTTTGAATTTACATTTCCTGGATGACCAAGGTTGTTGAGCACCTTTTTCTGTATGTGTTGACTTCCTCCTTTCCATCATTGGCCCATTCCTCCCTCCCTTGTTTATCTCTCTTAAAGTCCTCCCTTTCCTTGTTTAAGAGCCAGTTGCCCAAGCACAGGGAGAAGGGCTTTTTTGGAGTTAGCAAAGGCAACTACATCCCCCTCTGCCCATGTCCTTGCTCCCTGATGGTCTCCAAGTGCCACAGATGTCGAATGTCACTGCCCCAACACAGACAGGCCCCAGCAGGGATTTTGTACATATGGACAGGAATGCAGTTTCCTTATTCAGGCCTTGCCCGGTCTGCCTACCTTACAGAATTATTTTTCATTACATAAGACTCTGCAAAAGGCCTTGAGTTGCCGAGAGAAAAGGTGCTGCACAAAATGCAAAGTAACAAAAGCATTACTAGCAAAGAATGGGAGGAAATCCATCACGCCCTTGTCAGTGGAAGGCTGCTGGCAGACTCATCCCCACCTTAACCTAAAAAGCAAGCTCTGCAGGCTCTAGACAGCCTCCTGGCCCCCCCACCTGGCCAAACACTCAATAATTCGCCTATCAATTAAGCCCCAGGAGAAGGCTATGAGAAGCCGGAGGAGACAGGATGTGAGCAAGAGAGAGGGAGAAAGGCAGGCAGTTGAGCAGAAATTGCTGGTCTGTCTAAGGCCTCTCAGATTAACCCTATCCTGGCTCTCCCAGATGACTCACTAAGAAGAACAGCTCAGTCTGTCCATCCGTGAAATGGGCCTAACTGAACCAAACAGTACTTCTACTTTGCAGACATCAAAAACATAACTTTCATAAAAGCTTAAATCACTTGCAGTTACAGAAAGCAGCAAGGAGGCAAAACCAAGATGCTTAGCTGAATCTAACCCTAAGAAAACATCAAGCAAACCCAAATTGAGTGATATTCTGCAAAATGGTCCTGTACTTTTCAAAACTGTCAGCATCAGTAACAACAAAGGTTAGGCTAAGGAGAGCTGGTGCAGGCTGAAAGGGAATGAAGTGGCCAGGCGACCAGAGATCATATGTGATCCTGGATTAAACTCTGGAGCAGAAAAACTACTAAAAGGAACATTTCAGGACAACTGGTGAAATTTGAATATGTGCTCTGTATTAGATAATAGTATTGCATTGATGTTAAATTTCCTGATCATTGTACTGGGATGATATAAGCAAATATCTTTGTTCTTTGGAGAATTACACTCAAGATTTAGGAGTCAAGGACCCAATGTCTGTAACTGACTGAAATTATTCCATCAAAATAATCAGTGTGTGTGTAGAGGGAGAGAGAGAGACAAAGACAGAAAATGGTAGAATGTCAACAATGGGTGAATCTGGGTGAAGTGTATATGGAAGTCTGTGGCTCTATTCCTGCAATTTCAAATATTTTCAAACTAAAACTTTGAAAAACATACACATGAGATGCTCAAGTCAGATTTAACAGTGGATCCCAGGTCGGCACAAGAAGCCTGTGATTTCAGAGGGATGAGGGCGGGGAGGTGTAAGTCCGCGAAACAGGTGAATCTGATGGGTTCCCCAGCCTCCAACCTGCTAAACAAACCCGAATCTAACTGACATGTCCACCTTCAAGAAGGGGGATTTCATCCACAATTCATGGCGAAATCTTCACCATTCTAGAAACAGGTTTTGTGGATGGAGTCATGTGTTCCACTGCTGTGTAAGTTAATTCTGTTAGGGGCTTCCTTCCTCTTAGGAATGCAACCCTGGAAATCGTCCTGACCTTCAGCAGGCCCATGCTGGTACAGCTAGAGTTTCTTCCCACTGGTCCATACCCTGCTGTACTGGTTGCTGAATGTTTTGAATATCATCTCTAGCTGGAAGGAACAGCTCCTCCCTACTAGAGGTTGTGTACCTGCATGTGATGCCTGAAACTCCAGCAGCCTTTTTGGGACCAGTTGGAGGTTGACACTGACACATGTACCCAGAAAGGCAGAGCTGAGAGGCTCAGAGGAGAACCTAGAAGTATTGTCTTAGGGATCTTCTCGTGTTGGGAATTTCTGTCACTTGCAGCCAATAGCATCCTAAGACAGCAGCCTAGACATAATTTGAGCCCTCTGAAAGGGCCCCCCCTAACTGAGGGCAGCTGGAACAGAAAAGCCTGCCTATCTCAAAACACAATCACCCATCAGAGTCTAGGCAGAATGAGGTATGGGCATGAACTGGTAAATGAGGCCTCCGTGGTATGGCCCAAGACATCTTAGGGCATATGCGTGAGCTAGAGGTCTGGGGCACTCTCTTCTCCTGTCAAGAAGAGACCACTAGAAAAGCAGAAATCTCTTAACAGGTTTCATGGAGTAACCAAGGACCCAGAGATCCTGCTAGGAGTCTGGGAGGCAGGGCAACAGAGCACAGAATAGGGACTCCTATGGGAGAAGCAGAAACCAAGGTGGAGGCTGTCTCCACGGAGCACTCTGTGTTGCCATAACAGTCACAATCACGTGAAAGCTTTCAGTCTGAACACTACTCTGAATTCCCCAGTGTTCACTAAGATGCGCTGTCGCACTCTGTCCTCACAGAACCACAGATCACAGCCTGCTAGGGTAGTAAGGAGCCTGAGAGATGACTAAACAGAAACTCAAAGAGGGCAAGTCACTTCCTTCACAGAGGGCCAACCAACCTGCTAACTTGGTCTGGCCTCGATGACTAGGTACCTCCACGTGCTCTTAAGCCCTGGAAAACACAAGAAGTGGGTCCCAGAAGTTGGCCTTGTGTTTCTGAAGTTGCCTCTTTCTTCTTCCTCCTGGACTCTGCTGCACGGAGTACTGTGCCGTCCAGCGCGGGGTAAGCGCATGCACCACTTGTCCCCAGCAGCACCTTTGTTTTGGCCCAGACCTGACCTTGACTTTGAAATTGGCATTCTTCATGTAACTCACAGAGAACCCACTGGCTCCCAAAGCATTCGTGGGCCATGCAGACTGTAATGATGAATTCGTGGGAAGGTGGAGGAGCGGGGCTATGTGGCATGTGTTGGGGGAGGGGGCACCTTTCACCCGGAATTCAGTGTGGAGGCATAAGAGGCAGAGGAGCTGAGCATGTCCCACGGCAAAGGGACTAGAAATTCTCATCATAAATCAGACCGTTATAACCACCCTGGAGGCCACCAACAGGCAGCTTCTGGACACAGTGACTATCCTGGGATGCTTGCTGGTGCAGAGTAGGGCAAAGGTACTGTGAGCTTAAGATCCTAGGATCAACTCTTGGTCAACGCTGGGAGGAATTCGGTATATAAATAGCACAGTTTTGCTGCTCTTGGGTTGACAACTCCAGAGCAGCTCTTGCAGAGTCTCCCGGGGGCTCCAGCGTGACTGAGCCCCTAGATGTCCACCTGCTCCTCAGCTTACCCTTCCCTGGTTTCCTGCCCCTCCCCCTCAGTGTGCTTCCTGAGGTCACCTACCAAATGAACTCCCTGTCTCCAAGTCTTCATTTTTAGGCTCTGCTTTTAGAAGGAACTCAGATTCAGACCACATCAAAGGTCCACCCTTCCCGACCGTGCCCTCCTCTTTCCCCTCTCCCTCCCTGGCCCCAGTCGTCTTAGCGCCAGTGTCTTCTCTCCTGGATCTCGCTCCCAGCCCACATGACCTCCTGAGAGCGGCTCTGGCACTGCCCAGATTCTCTGCCCCTGCTCCGCTCAGCCCCATTACAAGGTCCAGTGGAGTTTTTCCAGTAATTTGGGGAAACAGGAAAGTCTACCCGAGATCTGGACTTAACCCAGAGGAAGGAATAAGGGAACAAAATAGTGGTACTCATATTATTTGCTCTCTTACTGAACATCATATCTCATGATACCCAGCAGATAGGCGAGGTGGCAGATTCAAGCTGGCCGCCTCTGCTTTCCCACTGAGAGAAGAGAGTCTAGGCTCTCGTCCCAGCCCCTCCGACCTGGGTGGCCTCTGTGACTTCTTTGATGAATAGAACATGGCAGAAGGGAAACGTGCCACTCTGGGTGCTCAGGCCTCAAGCACTCGGCAGCACTTTCCTCTTACAGCCGCCACGTGCAAAGTCACACTCATCTACTGGAGAGACCCTGAGTGACATAAAGAGGGAGTGTAGCTCAGTGACCCAAGCCTTCTAGCCCTTCCTGCCCAGGTACCCGACTTGGTCCACCTTGACCTTCCAGACCAACCAGGCTGCCAGCGAATACCACTGAGTAATCGCAGCCACGTGACAAGGAGTAAAAGAATCGCCCAGCCAAGCCCTACGTAATTCTGACCCCCGAAGTTGTGAGATATAATGAAATGGTTTTCTTTGGAAGCCACTAGGTTTGGGGACTACTATCCAGCAATAGATCATAGGAACAGTAGGCAATGAAGAAAGGCTTACTGAATGAAACAGCAAAGGAAGGGTGGGAAAGGAGGTCGCCCAGAGGAGCTGAGGGAGAAGGCAGTTCCCAGTTCTCAGGAGGTTGTACTGGGACTGATTCAATGTGAGGTACTTGCCATGCTCATAGCCCAATTTTCAGGAGAGCCAGGTTCCTTTTGCATAAGCTGCCACCTATGTTTCATGTCATTTAACTCTGTTGTCTTGTCACCATTGACCAGGTCAGGATTCAGCACCCTAGGAAAGACAGGAGATATCCCGGCTTGAGAACTCTGTCTGCCCCGAGCAAGGCTGGTGGGTCCATGCAGCGTAGTGTGGAGCCCACCTGATCAGATCAAGGTGTCCAGATCCAGCTCTGGGCACCTTGAGAGCAAGCAGTGGAAGCCAAGACAAGTTGGGTCTCGAGAATGGAGGCGGTCCCAGATTCTGGAACACCCAAGGACAAGACGGATGACAAGTGTGGCCTCCGCTGCGGCTGTTTCCAGAACCAAGGCAGCAGCTCCTGCTCCTGCTTGGCCCTCCAGGGGCTCTCATAAACTCTCACACCTGTGCTAGCCTCTTTGCATCTCATTCTGTCTTGCAACCCGAGAACACTTAATAGGACGGAAAAAATCAAGTAAACAGCATATCTGCGTGCATATGCTTCGAGCCTTGCCACTGGCTCAGCAGTAAAGAATCTGCCTGCCCATACAGGAGACGCAGGAAATGCAGGTTTGATCCCTTGATCGGGACGATCTCCTGGAGGAGGAAATGGCAGCTCACTCCAGCATTCTTGCCTGAAGAATCCCATGGACAGAGGAGCCTGGCAGGTTCCAGTCCATGGGGTTGCAAAGGGTCAGACATACTGAGCATACACACACAGCATGTATATGTTTCAGAAGTGCACGTGTGTGTGTGCTCGCGCCTGAGGCTTGTGTGTGTAAGCGTGTGAGTGAGTGAGTGGTGTGCTAGGATCTCTGGGCTTGAACCTGGGAAATAAAGTACCACCCCTCCCGGGTGTTTCCTCTTAGAAAAGATTTTCTTTACAATTTCCACTGTGGTGGGGTAAAAAGTCAGCCACTGTTGTACAGGGTAAAGGGTGGGACAGTGTTTTTAAAATATGTTTAAGCCTCATAGTTCAAACAGAATGTTAGTGAAAAACCAATAAGATAAATCAGATAAAAGCCATACTGCTCTGATTTGGGTGGAGGCACAGAGCCTGATCATTGGTGCCCTTGGCCATGAGGTGGCCATTGGGGTTCCCTAAGAGTTCAGAGATAGAGTATCCTGGGTGAAACTGGAACCCTTGGATTCTAGGCCCTTCTCTGCCACTAGTTAACTCCATAACCTAATCTCCCCCAGCTTTCTTAACTATTAAATTAGGGACTGTACTAGGGACTGTAGCATTAGGATGCTCTCAGGTGTTTCCAATAAAAAGCATTTCACATAGAGCAAGCAGCCCAGAGGTAGGCAGTCTTAGATTTGATGGCCAGATAGGTAAAAAGATCTTGGGTCCTGGACGACCTTTCTGTTCGATCATTTCCTCACAGTCACAAAATAACTGCTGCTGCTCCAGTATCTCGTATCCTTACAAACAGCATTCAAAAGCAGGAAGAACGCTGGATGGGTGATGGTGGCAACAATCTCCTTAAACATTTCTCTTTTGTTGAAGAGAAAAAGACTTCTGAGAAACCCGCCACCAGGATCCCGGTTAAGTTCTATTGGGCAGGAAAGGGACTCCCCAAACTAAATCATCAGGAAGTAATGTTTGTAAAAACAACAGCAACAACAAACCACCGTTTCCATATGATCCAACTATCTCACTCCTGGGCACATATCCAGAAAAGACAAAAACTCTAATTTGAAAAGATATAGGCCCCCCCTATGTCCACAGCAGCACTGTTTACAATAGCCAAGACATGGAAGCAACCTAAATAAATGTCCATTGACAGAGGAACAGATAAAGAAGATGTGGTACACACATACAATGGAATATTACTCAGCCGTACAAAGAACCAAATAATGCCATTTGCAGCAATGTGGAGGGACCTAGCGATCGTCATACGAAGTGAAGCAAGCCAAACAGAATGACAAATATATGATATTGCTTACATGTGGAATCTGAAAAAATGATACAAGTGAACTTATTTACAAAACAGAAATAGACCCAAAGACACAGAAAGTAAATTTATGGTTACCAAAGAGGAGGGGAGGGATAAATTAGGAGTTTAGGATTAACATATAAATACTACTATACACAAAATAGATAACCACCAAGGACCTATTGTATAGCACAAGGAGCTATAGTCAATAGCTTGTAATACTGTAATGGAAAAGAATCTGAAAAAGAATAGATATATACATGTATAACTGAATCACTTGGCTGTGCACCTGAAACTAATACAACATGGTAAATCAACTACAGTTTTAGAAAAAGAAGAAGGACTATTTGTACTATGGTTTAATACAATTATGAATCATGTCCTGGAATTAAGCCCGCCTTTCACAAACACATTGCTAATCTAGACTTTCAGCAGCAAGCAACGTGGGAGGTAGGGCTATTGGTCAGCTCAAAGAGATGCGGCTCTCTGCCCCACACGCCTCCCATTTTCAGCAGCTGTAAAGGTCCAACCGATCCCTGGGTCAGCAAGATCCCCTGGAGGGGGAAATGGCAACCCAATTCAGTATTCTTCCTGGAGAATCCCATGGACAGAGGAGCCCGGCAGTCTACAGTCCATACGGTCACAAAGAGTCAGACACCACTAGTGACTCAACGACAACAAAGGTCCAACCAGACACTGACAGAGAAAATGCTTTGTCCACTCAAGGGGCCGAAAGACACTCAGTACCAAAGTTGTGCTGGAAGGTTTTGTACATTGGGACTTACCTGATACAGGTAAGCATGATACTGCTGGCTGAGAACCCTCTGTTTCCTGATGACTCTGACTCCACCCTTCAGACTCAGGCTGTACGGAGAGAAGATTTAGCCCAAATTGAGAATGTAACTCACAACCCTGGTTCCCATCCTCAGTAGGCAACCAGCATTCCAAGCCATCAGATCTAATGACCTAATCTCCTCTCCTTGCCAGAGTTTTGCATTGATCATTTGACTGTGTGCAGGATCTATGCTTGGACAGACACTGTTTGGAGTCAAGCTTCATCTGCGCTAGCACTTTGGAGACACAGGGCGGTGCAGTTCGGGGCATCTGTGCATACCAGCCCTTAATCCACACTCCGCTCATAAGGAACACAGGGGGCCTCCCTGCTGCGAACACTTCTGAGCACTGATTTTTTTTTTAACCTCCCCACAACCCCAAGACATCAGTCTCCAGTTTGGGAAGGGTTTAAGAACACAATGCATATAGTCCTTACAGTTTCTTACAACAGAGGATGCAAGGAGCAGACCCCTATCATACCCGAGAGAAAACACGAAGGTACACAGTGGTTATTGATGTGGGAAGGCGGGAATTCACAGCTGATTAAAGTTTTATAGATGAGGTGGGGTTTTAGGCTGGCGCTATTGAACTAAGCCAGTTAGGTCTTGCATAAAGACCCAATAGGTTCTTTTTGGTAAATCTGTGAGAGACATGAAGTGAAGTGTAAGTCACTCAGTCTTGTTCAGCTCTTTGCGATCTCATGGACTATACAGTCTGTGGAATTCCTCAGGCCAGAATACTGGAGTGGGTAGCCTTTTCCCTTCTCCAGAGCATCTTCCCAACCCAGCAATCGAACTGGGGTCTCCTGCATTCCAGACGGATTCTTTACCAACTGAGCTATGAGGGAAGCCCTGTACCTTTCAGTAATTCGAGGAGGGTGAGGTCTTAGGGCCCCTCTCCATACCGTGCCACCAGGTTACTGTGAGAGAAAGTCTTTAAGCCAACTTCTGAACAAGCTACGCAAAGCAGCCGTATAATTGGTCTTGTAAATTCCGTGACCTTCCAGCCCTCCTTCCTTTAAAAGCTCCAGCAGCGCCTCTCAGGAAAGTTTGCCCAAGGCAAATGCAAGAAAAGTCTTGCAGCGGGATTCTCTAACCTTCTAGTCCGACTCCAGGGGCACAAGATTCACCAAGTCAGTCACTGGACGCACTAGGATCATTTAAGACTCAAGTCCGCGGTGCCATTCCTTCGAGAACCATCCACAGAACTGCATCTTCCCAGCCTGAGCCCTGCAGTGTTGAAGTCCAGCTCTGATGCCTGATCAATCTATGCCCGCTCCCCCCGCCCCCGAAATGCTTCCACCAGTGGGAACTCATTTCTAAGGCCCTTTATGCTAATAAACAAGACCTCGGGCTGATTGAAGAAGCTCAGGTCTTGGTGGGCTCCAGAGCGTGGGCTTGGTGATAACATGCTGCTGCTACTGCTGCTAAGTCGCCTCAGTCGTGTCCGACTCTGTGCGACCCCAGAGACGGCAGCCCACCAGGTTCCCCCGTCCCTGGGATTCTCCAGGCAAGAACACTGGAGTGGGTTGCCATTTCCTTCTCCAGTGCATGAAAGTGAAACGTAAAAGTGAAGTTGCTCAGTGGCGTCCGACTCCTAGCGACCCCATGGACTGCAGCCTACCAGGCCCCTCCGTCCATGGGATTTCCAGGCAAGAGTACTGGAGTGGGGTGCCATTGCCTTCTCTACCTGACTATTCTTAAGTGCTTGTCCCCAGTTAGGTCCAGTACCTTCTCCTAAAGTACATGAAACCGAACAAAATAACAGATACATCCGGCCGCGGAATTTACATTACAGACACGTAACAATTCTACGCTTCCTGCTCCCGTTGACACAAATAAAAGAACCCGTGACAATTTAGCACCCCCTGTGGTGAAGTTTGGAACCGCCCAATTAGAGAGGAAAAAAATGCTCGGAGTTCAGCCAGCCAGCTCTTTTAAGGATTACGAAGTGTTTTATAGCAAAGACGACGGTGGCCCGAGTTGGGAGGAGTGGGGGTGGTTCTCAGACCTTCTGCCTCAATTAGGGCAGTTTCGCTGACAAACTTGCACTGGCCCGCCGAATTGGACGGCCTTTAAAATTTTGAAAACCTCTGCGATAGTTCCTGCAGGGAAGAGGGAAGAAAAGAAGGATGAAAGGAGGGGTAGCAGAAAGAATGGGAGGAGATGAAACAGGAAAGGAGGCCAGGCTGGCCTCCGGGGGAGGCAAGGGGGTGGCCGGGTTCCCCCATCCATACACCTTGGGCTGCTGAAGACTGGCCTTCAGCCCCTCCCCAAGGCTGAAGAAACCGCCCTGCCCAGGGCCATGCCGGCTTCTGGAGCAGCCCACGCCAGGGGCAGGTCCACGCCGGCGTCTGGAGGCTCACCCCTCCAGCCCAACTGCGAGTCACTCCAAAGGGTCAACCCAGCTCCAGAACTCTCCGTGGGGCTCCAGAGGAGGCTTCCGTCGAGCTACCCCTAGAGTTCAGTTTCCCCCTTTGCTGGCTTCGGCCTCCACCCCCCTCCCATCTCCAGGTGCTGATCCTAGAACTCCTCCCTTAAAAACGTCCCCCATGCCAATCTCCATCTCAGCCTCTGCTTCTCCAGGAAGCCCGGACCTGCAGGTGGGTGACTCTGCCCACCTGAGATCGCAAAGCTGGGACAGAGGGTGCCGGCCGGAGCCCAGGAATCCTCGAGGGGGAGAAAAGAGGCAATAACCAGATTGAACGACCAGCTAGTCTGTGCACCTCTCCTGGTCTGCTACCAGGATGTTAGCCCCAGGTTTTAGGCTGTGTGCACGCTCAAATCTTCCTTCTCCGGAGGAGCGCAGTCCCCCACATCCTGTGGGTTTGCCGGCTTCAAACCAGAGGGGGCAGGGGAGCGGAAAAGAATGCGGACACCGAGAGGAGGCGGCGAAGACGAGGACCGGCGCGCCTCGAATATGTAAAGAATGGCCCCTCTTCCCAGCAAAAAATGTGACAATTGACACCCCTCCCCCAACAGCTCCCTCCGGCACTGAGAGTGTTAAGCCACCTCGTAGCGGGGAGGCCGGCCTCCCTACAGGCTATTTCCCTGGGCCTGCCTGGCTGGGGATCAGGCCCATTGTTAATAAGTAATGACAGCCCAGCTCCTCCGTGGATTCCCCTGGGGTTTTGTGTCAGAAATGTCTTCCCTCGCTGCCGCTCGAGCTGACAGGCTCCGGCTCCCGGCAGGCAGCTGCGAACACAGGCCAGGATGCCCCGCGTCACCGGGCCCAGAGCCCCAGGGCTACGGGGAAGGCGGTAATCCCATTCCCCCTCCCTTCTCAGGTGGAGATGACCGCAGTTGTCTGCAGGAACCGGCCGGAGGGAACCTCTCGGCCTCCTTCAGCGAGGGGTGGGGCCGTGCCCCGCTGAGTGGTGAATTCCTGAAGCCTTCTGCCAGCAGGAGCCGGCCGCCAGCCTCCGTCCCTGCCTCTGCTCTGTGGGGGATTCAGCTCACAGGGTTGTTGTTGCAGGCTGTTGACGCCACTGTTCTAAAGATGCTTCCGGAATAAGGTTATTCTGGTGGACTTGCTTACTGGCAGGAAGTTCTTTCTTGTGTCTGCCCTAAGAAATCCAGAACATTTAGCATTTCACATGCGCCCAGAAAGAGTTCACAAATGAAAGTCTGCTGGAAGCTTTGGGAGAAAAGGAAAATATTTGCTCCACCTTGCCAGCGTGAGGTCCTCCTGTTTGGAACATAGGTTTTTATTATGATTCAGGTCTGGTGATGCCAACAGAGCAAGAGACGATGTCAGGCATAGGCAAGATAATTGGTTATACCTACAGATCCCAAGAGGAGGCGCAGGCTAGGCCACGGGAGGAGGGGCCCTCAGGGGAGCACCGGGGTTGGTCAAGCAGCAGAGGGAGAGGGGGAGCTGGTGGGCAAGAGCTTTTAATGTGGTTTCGGCGAAAAGGAACAGGTAAGGCCGGGTAAGCAGGTTGAGGACTGGCTAGGCTCCGGGGCGCTGGGGCTGCCCCTAGCTGTTTGATTGAAAGTAAAAGTGAAAGTCGCTCCCTGGCGTCTCTTGGGGACCCCATGGACTATACAACCCATGGCCAGAATACTGGAGGGGGTAGCCTTTCCCTTCTCCAGGGGATCTTCCCAACCCAGGGATCAAACCCAGGTCTCCTGCATGGGAGGCGGATTCTTTACCCGCTGAGCCACCAGGGAAGCCCCTAGCTGTCTGATGAGGGCTGGGGAATGGTGGCCTGGAATGTGAGAGTCAGATAGACACGGTGGTGAGGAGTACAACTCTGAGTTGGTTTATTTGCATTTGAAGAGTATGCTCAGGCAAGATGTTTGTTCACCATCTCTTGAAACTGGCAAATCCTAGGAAGGGCAGTCCCTCCCAGGTCAGCAAAAGCCCCGGATGTCAAAGCATCAGAAACACACAAAAAGGCTTGGTTAATACAAGTTTCTAAACTGTCTGGAATAATGTTCAGTTTGTTTTTTGAAATCCCCTCATACCACGTTCCTAGCACCATTATTAATAATGGAAGATAAAGGGACTTCCCTGATGGTCCAGTGGCTAAGACTGCATTCCCAATGCAGGGGGCCCTGGGTTCGATTCCTGGTCAGGGAACGAGATCCACATGCCACAACTAAAGATCCCATATGCTGAAACTAAAACCTGGCGCAGCCAAAATAAATAAATATATTCTTAAGAATTTATAGAAGGGACTTGGCTGGTGGTCCAGTGGTTAAGAATCTGCCTGCCAACACAGGGAAGACAAGTTCGATCCCCAGTCAGGGAAGATTCCACGTGCCTCAGGGCAACTAAGCCTGTGCGCCACAAATACTGAGCCCACGCTCTAGAGCCCATGCTCCACAAGAGAAGCCACCACAACGAGAAGCCTGTGCACCCCAACTAGAGCAGCCCCCACTTGGCACAAATAGAGAATGCTCTCATGCCTTGCCTGCTCTCAGCAACAAAGTCCCAGCACAGCCAAAAAAAAAAAAAAACTAATTTAGAAACATACTTTAAAAAAAGTAATAGAAGATAGACAACCCAAACATTCATCATTATCAGTATAAGAATGGTTAAATAACGATGAGCTTGCCACACTATGGAATAGTATACAGCAAATAAGAAAAGACATACCTATGCGTACTGATATCTACTGTGCACAAGTGCTAAATTTTTTAAAATTGTAGACTAGTTCACATACACAGTATCATCTCATTTATATAAAAACAAAATGAGTTTCAACAAACCTTTAGCTGGTATGCATGCATACATATACATAAATGAATAGAAAAAAGGGCTGGAAGAATACACCCCTAAGAGTTAGCAGTTTTTACCTCTGGGAGAGTTCTTTTGGAAATGGGTGTAAGATGAACTCAGAAGTGTCAAGGGTTTATTGGGGAAACAGCCCTGAAAGGAGCAGGGCAGAAGCAGGACTGGGCAGGGAAACCAGCAGCCATACAGGGAGATCTGAACAGCTCCTAGCAAAGGGAGCCCATTAGAGTAGTACCACGTGGGCGGAAATGGCCAGGCTTGGGTGCTACCAGCTTCCTCAGCCATTGGCTAGAGCCAGCAACCAGAGTAACGCTGTGTGGACTGTGAGGCTGTCAGCTGCCCAGACTTCAAGTGATTGGAGAGGGGGTCAGAGTAGCTCAGCCTCGTGTCTGCCAAGATGACGTGGAATATGGGGAGGAGGGTGACCAGGAAACTTTTACTTTCCTAGCTCTCGACTTTGTGCTTGGAGACTGTATCCATCTATATAAGTTACAACCAGAGGGACAGATATTCTGCCTGGCTCTTAACTGACGACTCCTTCTCCTCCTCGCAAGTCCTTGCCTGTTCTCAGCAGCTGCAGTGGCCCAGGAATCCACCCAGCTGCAGCATTTACCCAGGTTTTTTTTTTCCTTCTCCTACTGGCATTAGCTAAGAAGACCATATGCTCAAACACGCTGTCTCTTCTTCCGACTACACCATCCTAATATCACTAACATTCCTTTCTAGGAACAAGTTTGCAGCACTCTGTGGACTCAGTGTGCCAGGCGCAATGCTAATGCTGGGGACAGATGAAAGAGCTTAGGTCCTCTGGGGGGAAATGGAGAGTCACGTTTGTAGTGTCAATCTTTTCAGGGCAGTGTGTGCCCCTTGCAGAAGAATTTCAAGTGAGAGGAGACATGAGTGTCCTAGAGGAAGGGGGCATGGTTCTGGGCATCCCAAGCATGGTTCAGCTTGAGGAAAGCTTCTTAGAAGGGTGGCATTCAGACTTGAAAAATGCAGAAGGAAGGAAAAGAGCATTCCAGTGAAAGGGAACAGCATGAATAAAGGCAAGGAAGTGAGAAAGTGCAGTATATTTATAGGTTCCAGTATAATTCAAGAGTACAGAAGCCAATGGCCTTCAGACTAGTCCCAATCCAGCATCTCCCATAATATCTTCCAAGATTAGGTCTCTCTCATCCTGGCCATATGGCTTCCCATGGTGTTGGATTCATGGCCAAATTCTAAACAATGACTCCCCTGTCACTCCAGACTCCTTACAAAACGGCTGCCACTGTTCCCAACCTCACATCCTCACACCACACTGACCAGGGGAAAGGAGAACCACGCCTTCCAATGGCTATGAAGGAAGACACTGTGTGCCTCACTTTACCATAAATTCCAGCAAATATCTCCTGACATCTCAATGGCTAGTGGGCTTATGTGCCTATCCCTGGGCCAATCACCGAGGCCTGGGTGGATTTCTGGGACCTAGAGGGACGTCATGGTTGGAAGTAGTTTCAGCTTAAAGATAATGTCCATTCCTGTGGGGCAAACAAGTTTCAGAACTTACCATTTATTCCTAAATCTAGAATAGGGGTTGAGATACGAATGTTGCAAAAGCCTTCAAAAGCATCGTTAGAGGAAAAGACAGGACAACGTAGAGATCTATAATTTTTTTCCCTGCTACACTTTAATTGCCCTTCGCTGGCATGCACTGCATAAATTAAGAGCTAGTTAATGCTGTAATGCGTAAAACAATTTCATGCATCTTAAATATTGCACTTGTACTTTAATTCCACATTAAGTGGTCCCCTGAAATTTTTAAATTTACAAAGTCACTGCTGTGCTACATGAAAAAGGTGCTAATTAAGTGTTAATCAGTAGCCAGATAACCTTCCCTGAACCCTACCCAAGGTCTCCAAAATGACCCATGGCCAGAGAATGTGATGTGATGGCCACAGAACAGAGAATGCAGATACGGACGTGAAAGGGTTTCTTAGCCACATCCCAGCCAATTAAGGCAGATTTGCCTATTATGCAGTTCTAATTAAATGACATCCACTATAGTGGACACGAAGCTAATAATAATAATAGTATTTAATACAGGCAGAGCTTTTCATATTCAAAACACAGGGAAAACACTAGCTAATTAACAGGTAGGCATCCCTTTTGGGGAAAGGAGAGGCCTTCTTTTGGGTGGTCTGCTACAAATCCAACGGATGGATAAAATATAAAGAAATGGCTCCTCCCTGTGAGGGATTCACCATCTTCTAAACCAGTGCTACCTGAAGTGTGGTCCATGGACCACTGCTAGTCCACAATAAGAAAAGCACAGAAATTGAGAGTAACCACTCTGGAAGCTTGACCTTGCTGTGACATCCAAGTGGATGATCAGTGGACACTTGTTGGACAGGAAATTGATGGAGTCAAAGCTCCATGGTGAGTGGCATGTGGCATCAGCTCCATAATCATCATACACAGTAGGGCCACACATCTCAGTTTGTGAGGGGCTGGAAATTAAACCCCCCATGAGGGACTTTCCAGGCGGTCCAGTGGCTAAAACTCCACACTCCCAATGCAGGGACCTGGGTTCAATCCCTGGTCAGGGAACCAGATCCCACATGCTGCAACTAAGAGTTTGCATGCCTCAGCTAAAGAATCTGTATGCTGCAATGAAGACTGAAGATCCCACGTTCCAAAACTAAGACCTGACGCAGCCAAATAAATAAATAAATACACACACACACACACACACACACACACACACACACACTCTTCACCAGAGACTCAGGAGGGGGGATGCAGTTATAGTTACATCCCAACAAAGAAAGGAGAGAACAACATGCTATTTCACACCTCTATATTTTCCCTCATGCTACTTCTCCGTTTGGAATGTTCCATGTGTCCCTAGCTCCTTCATTTCCTGCCCAATCTCTTTCTCATGCTTGAAGCCCTCTCAGTCTCAGGAAGGCTGAGGCTCCTGCGACGGAGCAGATCCTCCCCACTCCCCTAGTCCCACCCACACTGCATTACCGCACTTTCCACCTAGCTCTGAGTTCGTTTATGCCACTTTGCCCGACAGGGTCAACCTTGAAGGTAAGGCTGATGCTTTTTGGCTCTGAATTCCCAGTGCAGAGCACAGAGTAGAGGCTCCTTAGATGTTTACCAGATTCAATTTTTTAAAATTCTGCAAAATATGCATAACAAAAATGTACCATTTTAACCAGTTTTGAATGTTTAGTGGAAGCAGGGCTTCCCAAGTGGCACTAGTGGTAAAGAACATGCCTGCCAATGCAGGAGATGTAGGAGACATGGGTTCGATCCCTGGGTTGGGAAGATCCCCTGGAGAAGGAAATGGCAACCCACTCCAGTATTCTTGCCTGGAGAATCCCCATGGACAGAGGAGCCTGGCGGGCTACAGCCCATAGGGTCGCAAAGAGTCAGACACGACAGAAGCGACTTAGCATACACGCAGTGGCATTCAGTCCACTTGTTATACAACCATTACCACCATCCCTCTTCAGAACTTTTTCATCTCGCAAAACTGAAACTCCACCCCCATTAAACACTAACTCCCCATTCCTCCCTCCCCATCAGCCCCTGGTGATCACCATTCTGATTTCTGTCTATGAATTTAAATACCTTAAATGATGGAATTCTAGAATATGTGCCCTCTTATGCCTGACTTATTTCACTTAGCATGTCTTCAAGCTTCATCCATGTTTCAGCATGTGTCAGAATTGCCTTCCTTTTCAAGTGAGTTCCATTTAAAAATCTTTAAAATAAGCACGCAGCTTTGCAATGGGTAGGGAGGGTGTTCCTCTCACTCCCCCACCCCCACCCTAGTTCTGCTTGGATTTGAAGCAGAGAAGAACAGATAGAAGAAAAGGGTACTGATAACCCAGGAGGTGGCAGCAGAAAACAACGGGGCCCGTGCTCCACAGTTCCTCGGCACCATCTCCGGCTCTTGCTCACTCTGGTTTCTGCTCGGCTGTTCATCCTCTTGAAAGTCAGACTTCCCAATCCTGGACAGTGTGGCCAGCCAGGAACAAGCCTGAGAGGCCATCTAACCTTGGGCGGCAATAGAAATGGACTTGAAGTCCTAGCTGAGATCTCAACGATACCCACTGGGTGACCTTGGGCAAGTCATCTAACCTCTCTGAGCCTTGTCTGTAAAACTGGAAAGATAATACGGTGCAACTTACAGGGCTGTTGAGGGGATCCGATGAGATAAGGCACAGAAACCACTTGGTAAACCTTCAAGTACTGCATATGCCAGTTATGGTTGGTTTTATCATAAGCATAAAGGCCATAATAAAAAGGAGGAAGACAGTACGGCTCATGAATTGTACCTCCTGATGAGGAAGTGAAAAATAGCTCCAGCAGCATCATTGGGGGCATTTCCGATTTGGTTTTTTCCTTTACTTTCTAAACTTTTGCCTTGGAGAGAGTTTCTGGTCCCATTCAGTCAGATGCCATTCATGAGCAGTTCACTGGCAATATGAGAGACAAAGAAGCGCCCCGGAATTCGTTCGGGGCATCAGTGAACTCGGGTCGGGAACATGAGCTGGGCAGTAGGTTGGGAGCTGGTGACAGGAACAGAGGAGCCGAGTGGCTTGCCCTGGAGGAGCCCACAGTGGAGGACGTGACCCAGGTGCAAGCAACATCTTCCATTTTCCCCTTCAGGGGCACACCCTGTCTCCCTCCTCTCTGCCCTATGGCCCGGGAAGCTGACCCATCTGCACCCAGCTCAAAGAGCCCCCCACCCTCCGACTTTCTGTTGGCCAGTTCTAGCGAATGGTGAAGCCCCAAGAACTCAGAGCGCAGGAGGAGAGTGAGGTGAAGGTTTATTCCCCAACTTCCTCCCGATAAAATCTGCTTGGGCTGACTGACCCTCCCACTGACAGTCCCCACTCTGTTTAAGGTGGCCTTTTCTATTCACCTCTGGGCCCTGGGTGGTAAAAACAAAACAGACAAAAAACTCCATTGCTAACAGTTTCTGCCTCTTGTGCTATCCCTGTGGTTCCCTACACCGTCCATCTTTGTGGACGGTCCCTTTGTACATAAATACTTGTCAAACTATCCTAACTGCTTCCTCTTGAGACTGCATGACCCAGTATGGTGGGGGCAGGGCCATTCCAAGTAAGGCAAGCATTGCAACCCCTCTCCCGCAATCCCCTTTACCTCTTCTCATTTCGGTAGTGGAAGGCAACCAAGAAGATGAGAGCAGAGCCTGGAGAAATCTCCTAGATGTCGAGGAGAGAGGTCCTGATGAGCTCTTTGGGTTGTATCCCTGGGGTTGAGTGTGTGGCAGGGGGAGGGCAGGGGGGCTGGTGACAGAGGAGAAAAAGGAGGCACAGGAAAGTCACATTTGCCACTTGTCAGTGGGGGCACATGCCTCATCTCTCACGGCCTCCATGGTGTTTACAGACCATCACTAAAATGGAGCCTGACCTCTGTTCTAGGTGCATCAGGGGTTTGCAGCTTGTCTGGAGCATCAGAGTACTATGGCCACCATATTCTCCTCTTCAAGAGCCTGCCTGGTACTTCCCTGGTAGTACAGTAGATAAGAACCTGCCTGCCAATGCAGGGGACATGGGTTCGATCCCTAGTCCGGGAAGATCCTACATGCCCTGGGGCAACTAAGCCCCTGCGCCAGAACTACTGAGCCCATGCGCCCTAGAGCTCCGGCTCCACAACAAGAGAAGCCATCGCAATGAGAAGCCTGCGCACGGCAAACTAGAGAATAGCCCCTGCTCGATGCAGCTAGAGAAAGCCTGCACACAGCAATGAAGACTCAGAACAGACAAAAATAAATAAATAAAATAATAAAATAATTTTAAAATAAAACAACCTCCCTGTGTCACCTTTCCAAAGATGCTGCTCCCCGGCTCCCACTGAGGAAGGGCACAAGACCCTCCCCTTGCTCATAGCGGATTGGATCAGGGAAGGTCACCTGACCCAACTGGACCAATCAAATGCTCTCCCAGAAACTGGGCCTTGGGACACCTTGGTGGTTCTAGGCAGTCTTCGTTGGCTGCTTGAGTGCCTTGTGCCAGGCACGGTGTGAGCCTGGAGGAGAAAGATGTGAACAGACCAGGAGGGCCACCGTAGGTAGTCATTTTCCACTGTGTGCAGAGTAACAGAAAAAGCTGAGAGAGAAGAAAAAAAGCCATATGGCAGGAAAGCAGAGATCAGAGACCTCAGAGCAGCAGAGATAGAGAAAGACAAGGACTGAGCTGCCAAGGTGCCTGCTGGCTCCCCAGTTACTGGTTCCTGCCCCCAGATGCCGGCTGCTCTTTCTGTCCTTGGAGCTCGGAGACAGCCTCATGTTCTTACCATAAATTCTCCCTTTTTACTTAAGCTTGTACAAGTGGGTTCTATTTTGTGCCGCTAAACCGTCCCTGCCCCAGGCGCACCACGTGATACAATTAGCTCACAGTCCCGACGGGGCAATTTATCCTATTTGCAGACTCTGCCATAAATTTTAAACCTCCACCTGGCTTCCCCGCCAACCAGTGAGTGTCATTTTGGGTTAACTTGTGTTCTCGCAGGCCGCCAATGAGCTCGTGTATCAGATGCAATGGCCTTTCCATGCCCCTGGCCCTCCTGTCCTCTTGCTGGCCCACCTGGCTGGGCATTCTTTCCTCCCTTACACCCTCCCATCACGTGGCTCCTCTGACATCCCCCTCTCCTGTGTCCCTTCCTTCTCCTCCTCCTGCTTGTCATTTGACTCTCTTGGCCATCCCCTCCCCTCACCATGGTTTCCATCATCCCTTGTTTCCAGACATGGATTTGCTCCTCGATTCAGCCCTCTCAGGTTCCCATGCCCATGTAGCTGCCAGAAGCATCAATGTGGGCGCCCCACTGACCCATCAAACTTGGTGGGCTCCAAAGTGGTCTCAATATTTCCCCTCCCAAGCCTGACCCTCCTCTTGTATTCCCTACTTCGGTTAATGAAGCAGAAAGTCTCTGCGCCCTTCATACGTGACTCTCAGAGCTGGGTAATTTTGGCAGGGAATTTTGGCCAGGCTCCTTATTCCTCTGCCAAGAAATACCCATCACGGGCCTCACTCAAATCGTGACTCCAGTTTCTCTGACTTTCTCCTTGCTGCTCATGTTAGACTGAGGCTCATGAGCTCTTGGGTGCTAAGGGTCTCCCTGTCCCTCACACTGAGGCCCACTGGTCCAGCCTGAGGAGGGAAGCCCCACGTGGCCCATGTAGAGTGAAGGCCATCAGCTCCTCAAACCGGTTGTTCTGTAGGCCTTTACTCCCCCAGAAGAATTCCAATCCCTTGTAGGCATCAGTTAGAGACCCTCCATTCAGAGACCTAGGAGAGCATGGGGAATGCGAGTCTGTCAAGCCATGGCCACCCAGAGGGTAGGCCGGGAGAAACAGGAAGGCCCCTGCTACACTCTGTCAGTTCTGAGTTCAACACAGGTGCTGAGCATCAGTGTGGTCTGAGATCTCAGATGGCAATTGACAAGGAGGCATCTCCTCACTGTACCACCAAAGGGACCCCAATCCCACCATCCACAACGTAAGGACTCATTCAGGAGGAAATATGCTTCCTAGGGGTGGGATAGCCACGGAAATGCTGCCTCTTGCAACAGATAAACCCCCAAAGTACAATAGCTTACTGCAGTGAAAGATGATCACTGAAATAAAGTCCTAAAATGGGTGTTCCTGAAGGATGGGAGGCTCTCCTCCCCAGGAGTCATTCAGAAACTCAGGCTCCTTCTGTCCCTATAGCTCTTCTGGACTCATCTGTACTACAGTGTGGAAGGTGAAAAGACTAAGCGCTTCTGCTAGACTGCATGGCCCAGATGTGGCCACATGACTTTGTTCTGGCCAATGGCATCTGAGCGATAAAGATAATTGTCACATTTCAATCTGGCCCATGAAAATCTCTCGGGCTCTTCCCCAGATCAGCTAGCTCCTTTCTTTCCTAGGACATGGACCATCTCTGAGGAGGTGCCCTGAATCAGAGAGGTGGCCCTGAATTTGAGGTCACGATGTTGTCCTGCTTCCACCCAATCCCAATTTGCCCCTCAACTCCCACTATACACAGGCCCTTGCATGGAGAGCCTCTGAGTGTCAGCCTGTGGTGCAACCACTTGATTTTCAGTGGGGACCCATCACCCTAGTTCCTGTGCTGCTGTGTCCTACAGCTGGGCGCTGACTTGAGGAGGCAACCACTGGAAGAGGAAACAGATCTTCCACGGCTCTTACACTCAAAACAAGAGGCTTCTCTGTAAAAAAGAGGTCATGGATCAGAAGATGGAACAACTGTGCTGCCCAACTGGGTAGCCATTAGTCATGTGGGGCTATTTCAATTTTAAGTGATTCAACTACAGTAAAATGTTCAGCTCTCCAGTCACACCAGCCACATTTCAAGTGCTTAACAGCGACATGTGTCTGCTGGCTGCCATTTTGGACAGCACAGGTGTGGAATATATCCATCATGGCAGAAAGTTCTAGAAGGTGCCATGCAGGGCTGATGCTCCATGACTTTATGAAAAAGAGTGTGCAGTAAAAATGTACTGTCTGGTTAGCCAGAGCTTTAGGTGGGGGGAAGGCAATAAAAAGGCAAGAAGGGAGAAACAGAGGGAGATATGTGGAGGACAACATCTGGAAAGGAGAAATGCCCAGCTGTAAGACACAGGCCATCGGAGACAACGAGGGTTGTTTGCACCATCAGATGAGACTCAAATGTTTCCCCCAAAATGGGGGAGCGGTGGCTTGTCGTGAGGCAAAATGAGGTCAGGTGCTAGACAGCCTGAGGATCCTTTGCTAGACAGCCTGAGGATACTGAGGGAGCCCTAAGCATCTTCTCTGGGGCTCTCCTGAGGTTGTGACGCAGTTCTGCTTCTCTTTTTTCTCCTTCCATCAGTCATTCTCTGTTTCTTACAATGTAACCAGCCCTGAACAGGTTGATCTTGCCTTCTGTCCATGGCTGAGTGACTTGGATTCTCTGTGCAGCTAAGTGAAACATTTTTCTCAGGAGGCAGAATTAGACTGACCAAGTTGTCTTCTCACCAGACCAGGACAGCCTCTGGTCCTGGATCAAGGGCCCTTTCTAGCCTAATCAGCTGCACTCATGGAATGAGATGGATTCGATGGAAAAGAATATGGTGACCCAGATGGGAGGGTGAGAGGGCAGACAGGTTCCCTAAGAGGAGAACATGGAGTACAGACATCATAAGACTCGGCTGGCCCCCCAGAGAGAGGAAACACACACACGTATCAAAGATGAGTACCTAAAGAGGCCCCTTTCCTGCTTTCTTCCTACCTCTAACAGATATTGTGTACCTACTTGGGCTCCAAAATCACTGCGGATGGTGACTGCAGCCATAAAATTAAAAGACACTTGCTCCTTGGAAGAAAAGCTATGACAAACCTAGACAGTGTATTTAAAAGCAGAGACATTACTTTGCTGACAAAGGGCTGTATGGTCACAGCCATGGTTTTTCCAGTAGTCATGTATGGATGTGAGAGTTGGACCATAAAGAAGGCTGAGTGCTGAAAAATCGATGTTTTTGAACTGTGGTGTTGGAGAAGACTCTTAAGAGTCCCTTGAACAGCAAGGAGATCAAACCGGTCAATCCTAAAGGAAGTCAACCCTGAATATTCTTTGGAAGGACTGATGCTGAAGCTCCAATACTTTGGCCACCTGATGTGAAGAGCCGACTCATTAGAAAAGACTCTGATGCTGGGAAAGATCAAGGCAAGAGGAGAAGACGGCAACTGGACAGGAGTTTCAGCAAGCTCCAGGAGATGGTAAAAGACAGGGAAACCTAGCATGCTGCAGTCCATGTGGTCACAAAGAGTCAGACACAACTGAGTGACTGAACAACAACTATGGTGTGATTCCATACTCAGCAGTAAAGAGAATGCCCAAAGGAATCCAAAATAGAAGTAGTCTGGCCTTTCCTATCCAGGATCTTCCGGTTAGCTGTGTGACCTTGGGCAAATTGCTTCACTTCTCTGTGCCTCAGTTTTGCCATCAGAAATGGTATATAATAAGTGTAGTTTGAAAAAAATAAAGAGAGTACAGTTTGCAGGAATGGATGGTCCTTTGTGGACTGGAGATGAGTGATCATATTGTCATGACATGTGATGAGTGTTAACGACCGAGGTGGGTGAGACAGGTACATGCTTTCAATAGTTAGGCAATCCCTTCCAGCTTCTGAAGGGAGCAGCAGCCTCCATGGCTCTGCCTCAGTTTCTGCCAGCAACAAGGAACCACTAATTCTCTAATCTGTTTTCATATTCACCTTATTTCTAAATATCGTGCTTACGTTGTCATTTCTTGCTATTCTAATCATAGTCGTTACCATCTCTTATGGGTTGAATTGTGTGCCCTGCAAAAGATGCTGAAGTCGTAACCTCTAGGACCTGCGAATGTGACCTTGTTTGGCAATAGGGTCTTTGGAGATGATCAAGTTAAGATGAGGTCATTAGGGTGGACCCTAATCCAATGACTGGTATCCTTATGAAAAGGGGAAATCTGAACACAGACATGCACACAGGGAGAACACTATGTGAAAACTGGAGTTATGCTGCTGCACGCCAAGGAACTATCAGAAGCTGAGCAGCTCAGAACAGACCCTTCCCTACCCCATCAGAGAGAACACAGCCCCGCTGACCTCGATCTTGAACTTTTAGCCTCCAGAATACTGTGAGATGATACATTTCCTTTGTTTAAGCCACTCAATGTGTGGTACTTTGCTATGGCAGCCCTAGAAAATGAATCCACCATGGGGGCGCTTGTGGTTTAGTCACTTCCATTGTGTCCAGTCCACCAGGCTCCTTGGTCCATGGGATTCTCAAGGAAAAACTACTGGAGTGGGTTGCCATTTCCTTCTCAAGGGGATCTTCCTGACACAGGGATCAAACTCGAATCTCCTGCATTGGCCAGCAGGTTCTTTACCACTAAGCCACCAGGGAAGCCCAATTGGTGCTTTACTTGAAAATAAAATTTAACTGTCCTCTCCCCATCCCTATGCTGTCTCTTGCCCCTATGATCCTCATAAAACCGTATCATTTTGGGGAGGTTAAATCAGTATTCAGTGTATATAAATATGGAAATATATTCACAGCCATCCCATGTAGTATGCTTGGAACACATGTTCTTTCCTGTCTGAACTTTTATTTTCTCTGGAGTTAATATTTATCTCTTACCCCCTTTCTATTTGCTTTCTGGTCCTTTATTTTATTTTGACCATGCTTTGTGACTTGCAGGATCTTAGTTCCCCTACCAGGGATCAAACCCGTGCCCTCTGCATTGGGAGTGTAGAGTCCTAACCACTGGACCACCAGTGTTGTTTGTTTAGCTTCTGGATACATTCAAATAAACTCCTCCAGCTTCTTGGTGCTTTTTCTCTGAGACAGTGTCCGAGGATCCTGCATGCTCCTGCTATGGTTGGCTTGGCTTCTACTCTAAGGTCTACTGCTCATGATGCCCCTGGGACCTCCTCTCAGTATTCAAGTGAGAATTTTCCTTGCCCCTCTCCAGTATGTGGGGCCTCCAGTGTTCTAAACCCCATGCTTTCCAGAACCATCCTTTACATTCTTTATTAGTTATCCAGGACTACATAACAAATCACCCCAAAACTTAGTGGCTTAAGGTGACAATAATAATTTATTAACTCTGTTTCCAGTACAGCACCTCCTGCTTTCCATATAGTTCCCTTGCAGTCAGCTGCGTGTGGAGTCCTGAGTCTAGAGTCCTTCCTGTTCAGTCTCTCCAAAGAGAAATCCCCAAGCTCTCATGGGGTGGGGGATAGGCGTCAGGTGACCCAGCTGGGAGAGCTGGAATTGGCTCACTGCTTCAACAGGCTTGCAAACAGCCTTGTATTCAGCCCATCTGTACTTTCTGCTGTACCTGGTACCTCCATTTCCCCAGCCTTTCTCAGCTTCTGCCGCCCAAATCAGCTTGCTCCTTGAAGCTTCTGGCTACGGACAATTGCCTTCCAGCATTGTTCAGTTTCCTGAGTCAGTTACCTTTTGTCCATTTGCCTTCTGGCTTCCAAAATGTTGATGACATCCTTCAATGGCTGTAATCTTCCTCTCTCATTTTTCTTATCTTTATGGATTTAGATTCTTCTGTTAAATTCCCATCACTGTCATTTTAGTGGGGGCTTTGGGCGAGACCTTGGAGGTACATGTGCGCTTCATCATTCCACAGCCAGTTGAAAGTCATCTATCTATTTTTCTCATTTAATAAATGTTGAGGTGCTCTAGCAGCAGGAGCCGTGTCTCGTATTTCTTAGGTATCTTCTCACAGTAAATACTTACACATTTGCATGAAATCCCACACTGGTGGGATTCCAGGGGTGACATGGTCAATTCTGAGGATAAATGGGAGGAGGGCCACTATCTCCTTCATCCCTCTCAAGGATGCTCGAGCGCTGGTATCTGTGGCCTGTACAAATGTCAGGTGGGCTTGGACCAAATTCCCTGCTTCCTAGTCCTGCCCTAGCTGGCAGGAGGGTGGGAGGGTCATTTGCTGGGTTACTCATTCATCCATACCTTCAGTTTTCGTACTTCACTTCCTGTTGGCTTCAGGATGCAAAGCAGCACTTGGGACCTCCCCCAAACTACTCAGGAGGAGGTCAGCCTCTTCTGACCTCTTCTGATTCCAGAAGGAGTCCCTTCTGGAGAGGTGTTTATTTGTGGATCTGTGTGTCTGCAGTGGGCAGATTATACGGAGGGGAAGGTAATTCAAGTTGAGAAGGACAGGCAGGAGAAAGTCCAGGGATTCAATCAAAATTGCAAATGTGTTCAGGAAGCCAAAATAGCAACTGTAGGAGCTCCTGGGGGAAGGCTGTGGTCATGTAACCATAGCCAGCTTTTTTTTTTGCAGGAAGAAAGCAATGGAGGAAACACCAGCAAAGGTGGAGCCATGCAGATAGCCAAAGCCCCTGGCCCCTGCCTGTGTGAGCTTAGGTGCTGAGAGGAGGGTTGGTCCAAGGGCTTTGCAGCTGCTGTGCTCAAGGGCAGCCCTTCTTGCTACCTGCTGCCATCCAGGCACCGTGATAGCGGCAGAGCTGAACTGAGGAACCAAGTGCCAGCCAAAGGCTCCTTTGGAGAATGTGGCTTGAAATCCTCAGTATGGCTGGAACTCAGCTCCCTGAACAGTCTCTACAACAGCCCCTGGGCTAATTAACACCCAGAACTGTCATCTGACTCGAGTGCCAGAGGTAGGCAGGTCATTTGGACAGGTCAAATGAGCCTTGGACAGGTCATTTCTAATTGTCATGGTTTTCTTGAAGTGTAAAATGTATATGGTAGAGTGCACAGATCTTAAAAGTTCAGCTTGATGGGTTTGAATGTGTGTATAGACAACATAACCATAGTCAAAATTCAGATTTAGAACAATTTCTGCTCCCACCTCAGAAGGTACCCCCATGCCCTGCCCCAATTAATGCCCCCATAAGCAACCACTATTCTGACTTCTAGCAATTCTAATTATAGATCAGTTTTGCCTCTTTGTGAACTTGCTATATATAAATGGAATTCAACAGCATTTTACTCTGGCTTCTTTCACAAAATATGATGTCTCTAAGATTCATTCATGTTATTGAAGTCTTTATATGTTCTTANAGCCCATTAATATTCGTGTGCATCTCTCTGCCTCCCCCACCCCACCCCCACCGCCATGGCCAGAGTGGAGGTCAGCACAGCACAGGGCAGGCTTTGGGCAGGGCTGGACCAAGTCTGAGGCAGTTTGTGCTGACCCCTCACAGGATCCACTTTCCTAAGCACTGGATCTGCCCCATACTCCTCTCTCCTCACTCTGTGCACACCAACCAACCCACAGGCTGGCTGTGAAGCGACACACGGAAGTGTCCTGGCACTTGATTCTCAGTCAATGCAGTTTCCCATCCTGGCCTCAGGCCATGGGGGTCCACCACTATCAGACCCCTTGGAGCCCTCTGCCACCTCCTAGCTGCTGACATCCTTCAAAGAGCCCCCATTCAAGTCAGGCCTTGGTTCGAGCCTTGAACTTGCTGTCTTTCACTTGGGAATGCCTTTCCCCTGTTCTTTGCTCATCTGCCTCTCCCCACCATTCATATCTCAACCCACATGGTACCGCCTCCAAGACTTCTCTGACCACTCTAGTTTGAGCAGTACGTCCAGAATCCACGGATATTTATTTTCTCAATAGCATTGATAGGTTATTTACCTCTTTGTTTATGCGGTTATGAACTGTCTCCCTCCTTTGGTATGGAAACTTGCTGTGGACTGTTTGTGTCACCCCCAAATCCACATGTTGAAGCCCTAATTCCCAATGTTACGGTGTTTGGAGGTGGAGCCTTTTGGAGGCGATTAGTCAGTCCTAAGGGAAATCAACCCTGCATATTCATTGGCAGGACTAACGCTAAAGCTGAAGCTCCACTACTGTGGCCACCTGATGAGAACAGCCAACTCACTGGAAAAGACCCTGATGCTGGGAAAGATTGAAGGCAGGAGGAGAAGAGGGCAGCAGAGGATGAGATGGTTGGATGGCACCACTGACTCAATGGGCATGAACCTGGGCGAACTCTGGGAGATGGTGAGCGACAGGGAGGCCTGGTATGCTACAGTCCATGGGGTCACAAAGAATCGACTTCGTGACTGAACAACAACAACAATAGGTCATGAAAGTGGAACCTCATGATGGAACTAGTGCCATTATAATAAAGGACACCAGAGAGATCTCTTTCTCTTTGCCATGTGAAAACACAGCAAGAAGATAGCCATCTGCTAACCAGGAAGAGAGTCCTCACCAGGAACTAGATTAACTATAACCTTGATCTTGGAGTTCTCAGGCTTCAGAACATGAGAACTAAGTTTCTGTTTAAGCCTCCAGTCAGTGATACTCTGTTATAGCTGCTCAAGCTGCCTAATACAAAGCTCCATTGGAGCAGATTCATCTTACTCACCCGTGTATCCCTTGAGCCTCCAACAGGGCCTGGCGCAGGGTCAGATAGTCCTGTTATTTATGGTTGTGTAACAAATCACCCTTAAACTTAGTGATTTAAAGCAACTTTTTTTTGTTTTAACCCTTCAAGGTTTCTGTGTGTCATGAATTTAGACAAAGTGCAGCGGCGGCAGCTTGGCTCCGCTCTAGAATGGCTGAGATCTCTTGGAAGACTCGAAGGCTGCTGCTGGAATTGTCTGAAGGCTTGTAAAGCTGCCTGTCTGGTGGTTGATGCTGGCTGGAAGCCCAGCTGGACTGTCCACCAGAAAACCCTACCTACGCAGGGCCTCTCCACATGGGCTAGCTTGGGCTGCCTCACAGCATGGCTGCCAAATTCCAAGTGTGAACCTCTCAAGAGGGGTAGGCAAAAATGGTGTCAGCTTTTAAGACAAAGGCTCAGAAATCAAATAGTGTCACTTCTGTATAGTTACATATCCCTCAGATGCAAAGAGCTGACTCATTTGAAAAGACTCTGATGCTGGGAAAGATTGAGGGCAGGAGGAGAAGGGGATGACAGAGGATGAGATGGTTGGATGACATCACCGACTCAATGAACACAAGTTTGCATAAACTCTGGGAGTTGGTGATGGACCGGGAGGCCTGGCATGCTGTAGTTCATGGGGTTGCAAAGAGTCAGACATGACTGGGCGACTGTACTGAACTGACTATGTATCTATTAATCCCAAATTCCCAGTTTATCCCCCTCCTTTCCCTTTTGGTAACTGCAAGTTTGTTTTCTGTTTGTGAGTCTGTTTCTGTTTTATAAATAAGTTTATAAATCATTTATAAACAAATGACTGTATCCTTTTTGTTAGATTTCATGTATAAATTATATCATATGATAGTTATCTGTATCCAGCTGATTTATTTCTCTTAGTATGATAATCTCTAGGTCCACCCATGTTGCTGCAAATAGCATTATCTCATTCTTTTTTGTGGCTGAGTAATAATCCATTGTGTGTGTGTGTATATATATATACATATACATATATATATACACACACCACCTGGATGTTGTAGTCTTGACTCAAATCTATAAGGCAGGCCAGCAGGTTGGCAGGGTTTCTATGCTATAGTCTTGAGGCAGAATTCCTTCTTCTCTGGGGAAACTCAGTTTTTGCTCGTAATGCCTTTAACTGATTGGGTTAGGCTCACCCACATTATCAAGGGTAACTTCCTTTATTTATGGGCAACTGACTGGAAATGTTAATCACATCTATGAAATACCTTCACAGCGACATCTAGACTGGTGTTTGGCCAAACAACTGAGTACTACAGCCTAGCCAAGTTAACAAATAAAATTGCATGATCACACCCTCTCTGAACCAGCTTTCTCCCCTTTGAAATTAAGATAAAAATCCCACTGTGTAATCCCTTCCCCTTAAGGGTTATTTAGATCTGTTATCTGAGTTTTAATGAATAGAAATAGAATATGCAGAAATGAAGAGACGTCACTTCCAGGATTAGGCTACAGAAAGACTTGGTTTCCATCTTGCGAACCCTCTCTTGCTCAAGTCACTCTGAGGGAAGCCAGCTGCCATGCTGTGAGCTGCCTTTGGGGAGGCCCATGTGGTGTAGAATTGATGTTTCCAGTAATTATCCAGTGAAGATCCAAGGCTGGCATTGGACACATGGGAAGTGGACCCCCTCCAACCCCCCACCTAGGAGAGCCTCTGGCTCTGGCTGATGTCTTAACTGCAACCTCACAATAGACCCTGAACTAGAGGCACCCAGTTAAGCCAACCTGGGTTCCTCACCTGTAGAATCTGTGAGATAATAAATCTGTGTTGTTTTAAGCTTCAAAGTTCGGGGGTAATTTGTTACACAGCAAGAGATAACTAATATGCCTCATGAGTGGCAAGTGTCTGGTGTAGTCTCCGGCATACAGTAGGTCATATGGCTTTATATGAAAGTTCTCTCAGAGTTATTTGCATTTTCAGAGAAGACTCCATCCCAAAGGCATGATTTTGTCATGGAACTTTCCAGCAGAGTAATGGGAGGGAGGGTACTTCTGAAACCACTTGAGGTCACACTACATAGATGGCCATCAGTTTGATTTCAGGTAAGGCAAAGAGGTAGTCTTCTCCTTCACAAAAGAGGGACTACTAGCTGAGGATGCCCCAAGGCAGGGGCTCTGGCAACTTCCTCAGGAAAAGAATCTATATTGACAACAAATACCTCGGGCTATAGTCTGTGGAGTCAAAAAGAGTCAGATACAGCTGTGTGTGCACACACACGCATGCAAACATCTCTCGAGAGGGCACTAGAGAGAGAGTAGCTCAGTGGGCTTCCCTCATAGCTCAGCTGGCAAAGAATCCGCCTGCAATGCAGGAGTCTGTCTGCAGTATAGGAGACGTGGGTTCAATCCCTGGGTTGGGAAGATCCCCTGGAGGAGGAAATAGCAACCCACTCCAGTATTCTTGCCTGGGAAATCCCATGGACAGAGGACTCTGGTGGGCTACAGTCTATGGAGTCACAAGAGTCAGACACAACTTAGTGACTAAGCCACCACCAGAGATAGAGTGGGAAGCAAAGGCCTAATGTCACTGACCTCAGAGCCTTTCCAGGTCTGGGAAGAAGCTAGTAAATAATTACACCAATGCAAATATAATGATAAACCAATACCTGTCCTTTGTGGAGAAGGAGTTTGTAAACTAGTAAAGTGACCTAGACTAGAGGGGTCAGGAGAGAGGAAGGGGTATATGAGCTGAGATATGAGGACAAGCAGGCATTAACTAGATGAAGAAGGAAGGGGAAAGCATTGCAGCCCGAAGAAACAACATATGCAAGTGTCCTATGATGGGAGCTAAGCTGGCGTATTTGAGAACCGATAAGAGAATAATATGTGGCCAGAAGACAGCGATGGGGACAGGGTGAGAGAGAAGCTAGGATGATCGATGGAGGTCAGACCATGCTGACCCTGTAGTAAGTTGTAGGTCATAGATCTTTATTTGGAAAACAAAGGGAAGCCATTGGAAAGTTGAAGTGGAGGATGTGACGTAATCAGATTTGTGTTGTTAAGTGGTTTTCTGGAGACCATGTAGAGATCGGATTAGTGGGAGTGGGAGGAGAGGCTGACTTGGGTCTGGCAGTGGCCCAGAGAAGGGTGCTAGCAGCTTGGACCCTAGTGGGAACTGTGGAGGCGATAAGATGGGAAGCAGCAAGCTGATGCAGAACATAACCTAGCTCCCAGTGGAGACCAAAGCCCCCAAACACAATGCCAGAGAACATTCAATGAATCTGAGTTCAAGTTCTGACTGTGCTTCTTACCAGCTCTGTGGCCTCTGGCAAGTTTCTAAACCTCTCTGTGTTGCAGTGTCCTCATGTGGAAAGTAAGCTGAAGGCCAACCTGACTGGCTGGTTGTGCAGACTTTATGAGATAAGCCTGGGCTGAGGTACCCCATAGATGTCATAGAAGAAAGTGCTGACCGAGACAGACAATGTCCCTTTTGCTACAACTGACATCATGTACATTTGCTGTATTGTTTGGGAATATTCAAGTCTGCCATAGAAGACGAGTAGACGTGAAAGTCACTCAGTTGTGTCCGATTCTTTGCGACCCCATGGACTATACAGCCCATGGAATTCTCCAGGCCAGAATACTGGAGTGGGTAGCCTTTCCCTTCTCCAGGGGATCTTCTCAACCCAGGTTTCCCTCATTGCTGGTGAATTCTTTACCAGCTGAACCCTCAAGGAAGCCCGCACAAGTGGGCTGGATAAAATTTGCCACTGATACATTTGTAACCCTGGATAGATGTTATGCCCATAACACAGAGCAGAGAACTGAAGAGAAATAAAGAGAGATGGAAGGAGCAAGGGATTCCTAATATTCATGAGGTACTAAATATACAAGAGACACAAAATATTCATGAGTCACTAAATATATTTAAGGCACCTGAGGCACTAAATATTCATAATAAGCTAAATATACATGAGGCATATGAGGCACTCGATATTCAGCCACCCATTGGTAACACTCATTCTGGCCCCATGTGTCCAAGAAATGCAAATAACCATGGCTGTTCCCCAGGCTAATTGAGGACCAGCAGCCAGGGCCTGGCACTCTGTCTCTGAGCCTCTCTGTCTCTGAGCATGCACGTGACACTGGCCCCAGGCACATTCCAGACTTCTGTCTACCTCAAACCTCAACTGTGGTTTCATACCCACACCGTCAAGGGAGGAAGGCAGAGGCAGCAGAGAGAGGCAGCATTGCCTACCCAGGATGTAGGATGGCGCCCCTGTCCTAAGTGTTCCAATCTGCTGCATCTTTGTGTCTCCCTCTGTATTTTCATTTGCCTCACGATCGTGTGTGATCTGACCTCCTTTCTTGGTTTAGGAGCCTTTCTTTCCTGTGATCTCTGGGATCGATTGCCTGGAAGTGTATTGGGTGGCCATTATTCCCACGTCACAGGTGAGTAAGGATGAAGAATAACACTCTCCAGGCGCCTTGTCAGGTGGAACATGGTGCACTATGGTTGGGAGAATGGGAATGAGGCATGGCAGGTGGCAAGCCAACTCTAGGGAAATGGTGATTATTTGGAATGGGGTGAGCACTGACTAATGCCAAGGGTGCCAAACTGAAGAGTCATAGCTGTCTTGTGAAGATGCCAAAAAAAAAAAAAAAAAACTGAAGTAGGAAGTTACTCATGCCCACAGTGAACTTGTTTAGTGTCCTTTGAGATTTGTAATTCCTTTGAGTATGTTAACAAGAATTCCCAAGTTGGAAAATAGACCCAAAACACCAAGAGGTTAAGAACCACTGTGGCGAGTGCTAAGCTCTGGTGTGGTAATAAATAGTCCCCTAAATTTTTAGGAACTTAACAAAGATTCATTTTTCTCTCACACACACACACAATATACCCATTTGAGGTTGGCTGAGGCTTCTGCTTCATCTTGTCCTCACTCCAGGACACAGGTTGATGGGCCACTATTTGGAATATTCCCATCCACTGTGGCAAAGGAAAAGCAAGGTCACTTCTTGCTCATAACTCATTGGCTGTGAGTGGTCACATGATTCCACTCAACCACTGCAGGCCAGGAAGTGCAATTCCTCCACGTGCCTGGACAGCCAGGAACAGTTCGTGGATGTCTCTGATTTGACTTCGCTTGGATATACAAAAACTCACAGATGTAGGAGGGTGTGGAGATGAGAGTGTCCAGTTTGAACTTCAAGACCACCTTCAGAAGACCCTGTGAGGCTTTCCAATACCACTGCCAGCCCCAGCAGACTTAACTCGATGTCCTCTGCCTCCACCAAAGCATTTATTCAAAGCACAGGGGAGAAGGCGGCCAGTGACAAGCATCCAGAGAGACAGGGCCTCTGTCTTCAGGAGCAACACATGAGAATGACACATACAGTGGTCAGAGAGGAAGGAAGGGCCTGGAAAGAAAGGTGATCAGGACATCAGGGCAGCCGAGTAAACTTGGCATGACCTTTCCAATTTAACTCGGTAATAGGTAAACATTTGGCTTTTTAAAGAGCATTTGCTGTAAGTAGGCCTGTTAATTAGTATTAATTAGCAGCTGGTAGTTTCTGTTGCCTCCTAATTGGTGGTTTGCAAGCCAAGAAGTTGAGGTGGAGAGTGGGGTGAAGGTAAAGGTGAGAGGAGAGAGGGGCTTCTAGTTTTCTAGAATGAGAAATTAGTAATCACTCACGTGAAAGCAGGGATGCTTCCAAGCTTGATAACTTCCCCAGAGCAGTTACCCCTGGCTGGATCCACTCCCTATTATGCTTGACGCAAATATACCCCCAGCTTCCTTTCACGGGTGGCTGCTGTGGCTTTAGCCCAGTAGTACTTTCTCTCTAACCCTATCAGAGCCTGGGACCTATGCAACTTTACAAACTCCTTTCAGAGGCATTGCCCTCTTGCCCCAGCCTGTTCTGGCATGTTCTCTTTCATCCACAGTCTTGCTAAAGAACCCCATCCAGGCCGAAGTTGCCAGATCTTTGGGAGTGTCCTAGGTTTCTGCCCCTTGGGGAGAAGCAGCACTCCAGCTTGGAGAGCTGGCTCTAGTCGCACAGAAGAGAGTTGGCTTCTAGAAGGTCACTGAAATGTTAACCCCTGAGCTTTGGAATCACCGAAATTGGGTCTGAGTTGCAGCTCCTCTGCTCGCTATCTGTGTGACCTCAGGCTCATGACCTGTAACCTCTCTGAGCTTGTTTTCTGACGCTGCTAATGAGAGAAACTTTCTTGTAGAGACTTTTTGTGAGATTAAATGAAATCATGTATGCTAAATGGTCACCACTTAGCCTAG
>SJYA01003303.1:35685-49260 GCA_006410615.1 Neotragus moschatus | reverse complement strand
TGAAGGTTCCTCCCCCCACCCTGCCGCTTACACTGTATAGGATAAATGAGAGTTCCTGTTACAGCCATCTTCCAAGCAACCTGGGCATCAGCAGAGGGACTGTAGGAAATGCCAGGTGTGCAGGCTTCTGGTCCCCACCCTGCTATCTATTTTCTGTGATGACCTTTTTCATCCTCCAAGATTCTGCCTTTCCCCAGGTCCTGACCTGGAGCTCAGAGCCAGAGGCTAGGGGAATGTGGCCAGCTTTTTGCATATGGCTCCACCTCCTCCTCAGGCCTCCAGAAGGCGCCAGTGGTGTATTGGTCTTGTGGTCCCCTGTTGGCTTTGCAGGATCCTGTGTGGGAGCCTCAGGAGGGAGCTGATCCAGGTGGGAAGGAAATGCCTGGATCCTCTGGCTGGGATTCCATCCAGGGTGTGTCAGGGAACTCCATTCAGGATTTTAAAAAATCATCTGTCACATGGCTCTTTGGCCAACTTAGAATAATTGCCAAGTTTTTGCTCTCTAAACCACATGGCCGCTAAGGAGGAATTCTTTTTTCTTCTTTTTAATATCAGTTTTAACAGTGCCTTGGCACGGGATTCTTCACAAAGGAAAACACACCCTGAAATGGTCATGCTGGATTTCTGGGGCCTCTATCTACTCTGGCTGGAAACTCAGACACACAGCATTTTGAGGGCACAGACCCCCAACTTCTGCTT
This sequence comes from Neotragus moschatus, assembly GCA_006410615.1. Lineage (NCBI taxonomy): Eukaryota > Metazoa > Chordata > Mammalia > Artiodactyla > Bovidae > Neotragus > Neotragus moschatus. The sequence goes on along the minus strand of SJYA01003303.1, from coordinate 48,561 downwards.
GGCTGATTTCCTACCCAGGACCATGCTGGTGGGCTCGGCGGAGGCCCCTGCACTGAAGGATGGCCCCTGAACCAGTCACATTCCCCTTGACCTACTGGATGCTGCTCCTTTTGGTTAAAATCAAGAGTAACTTCAGACTAACCTCACAGACCTTCATCTGGTCCTCTCACCTTCCAGATGAGGGAACAGAGGCCAGAAAGCCAAGTGATCTGTCTAAAGCCATGTGGCTACCCAAGGCTGAGAGCCTGAATGCTTTCTAACCCCTCCTCGGGCTCTTTTATGAAACGGGCTTTGAAAGGGGTGTGGGGGGCACCTTTCCCATCTTGCTAATTAGTAAAACGCCTCTCTCCCCCTTCCCTTTTTCTAAACACTTCTTCCCTTCCCTACGTGCACAGTGCTCTGAATTTGCTATTCCTGTCACCCAACAGAACAGACGTCTATTTGAGCTGACATGTGCATTAAGGTCCCTCTGGAATGAACTTGCTGCTGGTGGCTGTCGTGGTCCAAGCTGTCATTCAAATAATGTGTGACTCTTCGATCCAGGCTTTTCCCCTAGTAAGCCCCTCAGTGGCCCTCGTGGATTTCTTTTAGGAACTCTTGGGTTTCTTTTTTTAATGTGGCCATCACAAAAGGCCCTCAGTGTCTGACAGAGGGCAGGACTAGCCCAGAGGCATCATTCAGGGAGGTTTTGAACAAGTCTGCCAGTTCTCTGACCACTTTCCCATTGAGAGCTGGCATCGATGTCCTTTCCCTGTGAATCTGACATGGCCCAGTGACTCACTCGGAACCAGGAGAATGCCGCAGAAGCGAATGATCTCCCAGGCAAGGCGAGCTGAACCCATGAAATCTCCCCCTTGAGACCCTCTCTCTTTGCACATCATCTCCAGGGACACTTCCTCCCAGGCCCCAGCTGCCATGCTGGGAGACCCCAAGCCATGTGAGATGCAGCTTAGACATCACATGGGGATTGGCAGTCTCTGAGTCCAGCCTTCAAGGCATCTCAACCCAGGTGCTAGCCTTGTGACTGAAGGAGCTTCAAGATGATTCCAGCGCCCTGCCATTCGTGTCATCCTAGCCTTCTAATCTCCCAACTGAGGTCCCAGTCATCATAAAGCAGAAACAAGTTGTCCCTGTCCAAATTCCTGACCTATGATCCACGAGCAGCGTAGACTGCTTGCTTTAAGTCACCAGGCTTTGGAGCGGTTTGTTACTTGGCAACAGTGGCACCATCCAACGGGGTAGGAGATGTCTTTGTGAAATAGCTGAGACTCCCAGGCTCAAAATCCCACAAGGCACATGGGTTCATCAGCCATGACCTTAAGTAGTCAATGAAAGTGGAGTTGGTACCAAGCTGTCAGGTGAACTCCTTGAAGGCGCTTCTGGAAGAAAATGAAAGAAGTCTGGAGTGGGGTGGCTTCATATTTCTGTTCCCCCTGCCTGGAATATCCTTCCCTATTTGTTCATTTGGCCAGCTGCTACTCATCACCCAAGACTTAGTTCAGGATGAGTCCCTTTTCTGGACTCCTTGCTGAGCTGTATCTGCCCTCTTTAGTGTTCTCACCACAGTGGGTTTCAACTGTCTTCCTAGTTAGACTGGGAATTTCTGGAGGTTGGCAACTTCTCTTGCCAGTCTTGGCCCCGGGGCTCAGAACATGGCCTATCCGCAAAGTTGGTCTCCTCCCCACCTCTACCCGTCCCCATCCTTCCCTTTCTCTCTAACACTCTGGACTCTGCTCTCCCTTACCCACCTTCTTGGTGCCCAGCATAGGCTCTGAGCCCCATTCCCTCTCCTTTGAGGGCTCAGCTGAATTTCCCTCCCCTACCACAGATTCAGCCCCATGCCTGCTTCCCCTGTTGTGGCTGGCACCACTTTTGTAGGTAACAGGGGATGAGAAAGGCCTTTCTGGACTCCTCTCCAGGGACTCCAAACTCAAGAGCAGACCTCAGGAGGGCATGCCCCCCCACCACCCCGCCAGAGCCTTCCAGGCCGCCACATGAGGGCATGGCCACTGGAGGTGGGCAGGGTAAAAGGAGGCCGTGTGGGGCCTGATCTGTCTAGAAAGTGTCACTGGCCTTTCCCACACTGAATCGTGTCACAGAAATTGTTGCTGACAGGGGTCAGGTGGCCTAACACTGAATTTGGAGGGCGGGGATCACTGTGAATGGTGCCTTGCACAGAGAAGGGGCCCAGAAGGCCCACAGGGCTAATGAAGGCGGCCAGGCATTGTGAGAGGCCTGCAGGACACTCCAGGGGCATGGCGGGGAGGCTGGGAGAGGTCTTAGCCCTGAGGGGAAGAATGCCCATGTCAGGGAAGGCAGGCATTAACTCCAGCAGGGCCGAGGGGCCCCGCATTAACTCCTCAAAGGCCGTTGAGCTGGGCCTGTGATTGACAGGTGAGCTCTGTCAATCAGAGGAAGCTGGAAGTGAGAGAGTGGCCACCAGACACAAAAGAGGACATGTTTGATGAGCTCTAGGGGCTGAGCTCGAACAGAGGATGGCTGAGCCCAAGTCACAGGGAGCCTGCAACCTGATGCCAGAGACCAGAGCTTTAACTGGGGACCTTTTCCACCCAGGCATGGGTTGATTAGAGGGTGTCTGTCTTGGAGAAACTGTCATGGCTCGTTGATGATATCCATGCCAGATCCTTGAGCTTGCCTTAGTTTTTCAGTGAGGCACTTGGCCACAAATGCAGGGCACAGATGATGACATTGTGTGTGTTAGAGAGGCTTTCCAAAGAGGGGGGTGGGGATTTGGCAGTGATGGTCTAATTGGGCAGAGAATTCAGGACATGATAGGTGCCGGGTAAATATTTGATCATTTACCCATATAGCACTAGTGCCCCAAATGGTATTTTTAATATAACGCCCCAACATCCTATTTTCTAAGTATAAAGATTAATTTAAATTAGATGTATGCAGTCATTCTAGAAAATGTGAACTCTATAGATTAAAGTACAGAGTGGTGGGGGGAGGTGCGTCTTCTTCCTGAAAGTTGGTCATCGCCAGCATCACGGTATGTTTACCACCAGACTTTTTACTTATACATCTTTTAAAACATAATTGTGATCAACTGTACACACAATTTGGTAATTTTCTCTTTTCTTGCTCAACGTAGTGATACAAGCATTTTTCATGCTATTACAAACTCCTGGTAAACATCATTTTTAATGGCTACGTAATATGGATTGGATTTTCAATTTTCATTAAATTTCTGTTTTATCTTCAGCCTGATTGCTTTGAGGAGCCTAATTTCTGCCAGTCCTCATCTGCTTATCTGTTTATCAGGGGTTGTGTTTCTACCAGGGCTATCCCCTTTTCTGGGGGAGACAAGAAAGAGGGTTCCAAAGGGGGTAGATGTAGCATCCACATGGGGCTGCCAGCCAGCCAGACACTGTCGGCCAGGACCACCATGGGCCCTGGCTATCCTGTGGCCAGTCTCAATTTCAAACACTAAAATTGAGATGTGTCCATAAGAACACTGGTTCTTCCGGAGACCACATGGCCCACTTACGATTATAAGATACAGTCCCCTTGGGACTTCCCTGGTGGTCCAGTGGTTAGGACTCCACTTCTACTGCAGGGGGCATGAGTTCAAAACCTGGTTGGCGAACTAAGATCCAGCATGGCCCACAGTACAGCTACAAACACATAGACAAAAGGATACGATTCCCATAGGTATGGGCCCATTGTGATAGAAGAGAAGGTTAGGGTTGCGTAGGGTGGTAGCAGAAAAAAGATTGCAGCATCCAGTTGGGAATGATTAAGAAGTTCTGTGCCAAATATGTACCGTCTAACTTCTACAGATGATGAGTGTGTCTGTCCAACACCAGTGAACATATTAAAAGAGGAAAGAGGAACTTCCCTGGTGGTACAGTGCTTAGGATTCCACATTTCCACTGCAGGGGGCATGGGTTTTGATCCTGGCTTGGGAACTAAGACCCTACATGCCATGAAGCCAAAAATAAAATTAAATAAAAATAAACCACTAAGTTAAAAAAAGAGAGAGAAAAGAAATTATGACTCCTTCAAGTAGATAAATGATACAGTGTTCAATTCATTAAGGGACACCTCTCTACATCTGTATATGTGTATAATTCTGTGAATTTTAACAAGTATAGATTTTTATAACTCTATTTCAAATCCTAAAAGATGATGCTGTTAAAGTGCTGCACTCAATATACCAGCAAATTTGGAAAACTCAACAATGACCACAGAACTAGAAAAGGTCACTTTTCATTCCCAAAGAAAGGCAATGCTAAGGAATGTTCATACTACTGCACAGTTGTACTCACTTCACATGCTAGCAAGATAATGCTCAAAATCCTCCAAGCTAGACTTCAATAGTGCATGAACTGAGAACTTCCAGATGTACAAGCTGGATTTAGAAAAGGCAGAGGAATCAGAGATCAAGTTGACAACATTGCTTGGATCGTATAAAAAGGCAGGGAATTCCAGAAAAACATTTACTTCTGCTTCATTGACTATGCTAAAGCCTTTGACTGTGTGGATCACAACAAACTGGGAAATTCTTAAAGAGATGGGAATACCAAACCACCTTACCTGTCTCCTGAGAAAACTGTATGCAGGTCAAGAAGCAACAGTTAGAACCAGACATGGAACAACAAACTGGTTCAAAATTGGGAAAGGAGTATGTCAAGGCTATATATTGTCACCCTGCTTATTTAACTTATACGCTGAGCACATCATGCAAAATGCTGGGCTGGATGAATCACAAGCTGGAATCAAGCTTGTGGGGAGAAATATCAACAACCCTGTGGCAGAAAGTGAAGAGGAGTTAAAGAGCCTCTTGATGAAAGTGAAAGAGGAGAGTGAAAAAGCTGGCTTAAAACTCAACACTCCAAAAACTAAGATCATGGCATCCAGTCCCATCACTTCATGGCAAAGAGATAGGGAAACAATGGCAACAGTGACAGACTTTATTTTCTTGGGTTCCAAAATCACTGAGGACAATGACTGCAGTCATGAAATTAAAAGACGCTTGCTTCTTAGAAGGAAAGCTATGACACACCTAGACAGCATATTAAAAAGCTGAGACATCACTTTGCTGACAAAGGTCCGGTATAGTCAGAGCTGTGGTTTTTCCAGTAGTCATGTACAGATGTGAGAACTGAACCATAAAGAAGGCTAAATGCTGAAGAATTGATGCTTTTGAACTGTGGTGCTGAAGAAGGTTCTTGAGAGTCCCTTGGACAGCACGGAGATCAAACCAGTCCATCCTAAAGGAAATCCATCGTGAATATTCATTGAAAGGACTGATGCTGAAGCTGAAGCTCCAATACTCTGGCCACCTGATGTGAAGAGCCAACTCATTAGAAAAGACCCTGATGCTGGGAAAGCTTGAAGGCAGGAGGAGAAGGGGACGACAGAGGATGAGATGGTTGGATGGCATCACTGACTCAATGGACATGAGTTTGAGCAAGCTCCTGGAGTTGGTGAAGGACAGGGAGGCCTGGTGTGCTGCAGTCCATGGGGTCATAAAGAGCTGGACATGACTGAGCCTCTGAACAATCACGATAATCAGGATGCATAATATTTCTATCCCCTCAAACAATTCCTTTGTGCTACCTTCCTTTGTAGTCACACTCTCCCCCACCCTTAATGTCATGCAACCACTGATCCATTCCCTATCACTATAGTGTTATCTTTTCCAGAACCTCATACAAATGAAATCACACAGCATCTAACTGGTTGAAGACTAGCTTCTTTCACTCAGTGGAATGTCTTTGAGATTTATCCAAGTTGAATATATCAATAGGCCATTGCTTTTTGTGGCTTAATAGTTTTCCATCATCTTGGGTATATCGCCATTTGTTTAACCATTCACTTGTTGACAGTTATTTGGGTTGCTACCAGTTTGGGGTAATTATGAATAGAATTGCTGTGGACATCCATGGATAGATTTTTGTGTGAACATACATTTTTACTTCCCTTGGGTAAATAACTGAGGTGTGAGATTGCTGGATCATATCAAAATTGTATGTTTAACTATATAAGTGATAAATGAAAGTGAAAATGAAGCTGCTCAGTCGTGTCCGACTCTTTGTGACCCCGTGGACTGTAGCCCACCAGGCTTCTCCGTCCATGGGATTCTCCAGGCTAGAATACTGGAGTGGGCTGCCATTTCCTTCTCCAGGGGAATCTTCCCGACCCAGGGATCGAACCCTGGTCTCCCGCATTGCAGGCAGACACTTTAACCTCTGAGCCACCAAGAAACTGCCAAACCATTTTCCAGAGTGGTTGTACTATTTAACATTCCTGCCAGCAATGTATGAGAGGTCCAGTTATTCCACATCCCCATCAGCACTTGCTATGGTCAATGTTTTTTATTTTAGCCATTCTGATAGGTAGGTAGTACGTTTCTCATCATTTCCTTTACGGTGAATGATGTTGAACATTGTTTTCTTTTTATTGGCCACCTGTAATCCCCCAGTAAAGTGTCCAAGTCTTTTGACCATTTTTAATTAAATTGTTGGAGGCTTTCCTGGTGGCTCAGATGGTAAAGATTCCACCTGGAATGCGCGAGTCATGGGTTTGAACCCTGGGTTGGGGAGATCCCCTGGAGAAGAAAATGGCAACTCACTCCAGTATTCTTGCCTGGGAAATCCCATGGACAGAGGAGCCTGGAGGGCTATAGTCCATGGGGTCGCAAAAGTTGGACACGACTTAGTGACTAAACTTCCACCACCACAATTAAACTGTTAAGTTTTCTTACTGTTGAGCCTTGAAACTTCTTTACACATTTGGTATACAAGTCTTTTGTTGGGTATGTAATTTGCAAATATTTTCTCTAGTCTATAAATTGTTTTTTCATTCTTTTATCAGTGTCTTTCACAGAGCAAAAGTGTTCAATTTTGATGAAGTCCAATTCATCAATTTTTCTTTTATAGGTTACCTTCTTGGTCTCATGTCAAAGAACTCTGCCTAACCCTAGAATATGAAGATTTCCTCCTATATTTTCATCTACAAGTTTTATAAGTTTTACATTTGACATTTAGACCTGTTATCCATTTTGAGTAAATTTTTGTGTAAGGTGTAAGGTTTAGGTTGAAGTTCACTTTTTTTTTTTTTTTTTTTTGCTTATGGATGTCCAATTGTCCCTGCACCATTTATTGAAAAGATTATACTCCCTCCATTGAATTGCTTTGTACCTTTGTCAAAAATTGATTAGCTGTATTTTGTTGGGTCTATGTCTGGACTCCTTATTCTCTTTCATTGATCTTTCTCTATCCCTCTGCCGATAGCAGACTGTCTTACTGTAGCTTTATAGTAAGTCTTAAAATCAGATAGTATGATCTTCCAACCTTCTTCTTTTCCAATTTTTTTTCTATTTCCTTTGCTTTTTCCATACCCATTTTAGAACCAGCTTGTCTATACCCATAAGAAATCCTGCTGGGGTTTTGACTGGAACTATATTCATATATAGGTTGATTTGAGGGGAAATTGGCACCCTTGCCATGTTGAGTCCTCTAATCTGTGATTCCAGTAGGCCTCCCCCACCTTATTTAGTTTGTTTGCTTGACCTAAGAATTTTCTTCCCTTCTGGGAGAAGGCAACATCTCAAAATGTTTGGTTTTGAGATGAAGAGTTCACCACCTGTCAGGGATACTTCATTTTACCCAGGCACATCTGACTTCCTTCAAGCCCTGTAGAGACAACTTGATTTTCACTGGCAATTTTATACTTTGGGGGCAAGGTGAGAAGAGAAACTTACCAGACTCACTTCTGCATCTACTAGAGAACCATGTTTGGGTGTTGATGCGTCCATGGGTGACTTCACATATACACGTGTGTACACCGTGTCCACATGTGCTCACACATACATACATAGGGATGTCCACACGTGCACAAACATACATGGATGTTATGGATGCCTAGACGCACACATGTATACCCACACAAGTATGCACACAAACATACGTATGTGGATTTCTATATCTACATGTCCACGTCTACATGCACACAGGGCCTTGTGGAGCAGCCCCCACCCTCCTCCCTGCTTTAAGCAGCCACGTGACACTGGGCTGAGAAGAAGGAAGGCTGTTTGCTTCACGTGCAGAAAGCTGGCGAAAACGTGACCTTGAAAGAAACAGCACAAATGTACATGTAGAGAGCTTCTTAGCAACTGCTTATGGAGAAATAGAAATGAATCAGGGAAAAGAGCCAGGAAACAAGGAAGAGAGGGAGCGAATCAAGAGAGGAAGCAGGCTTGACCCTTGAAGGGAGGAGCTGGCTTCTGCTGTGTGTGTTCTCAAGGCTTTCTCAGGCTCCCGAAAGGGAAGGGGAGTGACGCCTAGAGGCCTCGGGCTGGGAAAATGAGCCACGTTGACGTAAATCGAGTCAGGACAGGAAGGACGCACCATAGACTGTGGAGCCACTTATCTCAGCACGGTGCCAGCCTCACCTCCTGTAACCATGGCAGCCATCCCTCAGACTTGGTATCACTAGCCCCATTTTATAGAAACAGGCTGGGAGAGATGAGCAAATATGCCCACAGTCTCCCAGCAAAGGGCAGAGGGTGGCTGCAAACCCTGAACTGCCAGCCTCCACGTTCCTTGCTCTGCAGTGTCCTGTGAAGCCCTCAGGCTGAGAAATGGCTAAGGTGGTTACTTTACGCAGCTTGATGAGTCATCTAGCAAGTCGCAGCCCTGTGCAACCCCAGGATTCAGGAGCCACCAAGATCAGGGGGGCTCCAACTTCCTTCTCACAGTTGACAAAATGGAGGCACAGAGGGAAGGCCCGCAACCTGTCCATGGCCGCTCGACCCAAGCCCCCTCCCACCTCCTGCTCTACTTCATTCCCTGGCTTCTCAGGGTCACTGTGGTTGGAGAACCCAGGATGTGGCAAGCCAGCCCTCAGGAATTCTCGCTAATCCTATGATGGGGCCTCCAGGGTTTGTTTTTTTTTTTTTAATATAAATTTATTTATTTAAATTGGAGGTTAATTACTTTACAATATTATATTGGTTTTGCCATACATCAACATGAATCTGCCACAGCTATACACGTGTTCCCCATCCTGAACCCCCCTCCCTCCTCCCTCCCCGTACCATCCTGCTTGGATGGGGCAAGGGTTACAAGTTAGTGGCCAGGTGCAGGGACCCACACTTCTTAGCTCATTCTCCCATGCTGAAGAATCATTTGAATATGCAGAAGCCAAGGAGCTAGAGGCCAGGAGATCTAGAGGTTTAGGCAGGAGGTCCTTGGAGTCATGCTGCTGCTGCTGCTAAGTCGCTTCAGTCGTGTCCGACTCTGAGCGACTCCATAGACGGCCGCTCACCAGGCTCCCCCGTCCCTGGGATTCTCCAGGCAAGAACACTGGAATGGGTTGCCATTTCCTTCTCCAGTGCATGAAAGTGAAAAGTGAAAGTGAAGTCGCTCAGTCATGTCCGACTCTTCGCAACCCCATGGGCTGCAGCCCACCAGGCTCCCCCGTCCCTGGGATTCTCCAGGCAAGAACACTGGAATGGGTTGCCATTTCCGTCTCCAGTGCATGAAAGTGAAAAGTGAAAGTGAAGTCGCTCAGTCATGTCCGACTCTTCGCAACCCCATGGGCTGCAGCCCACCAGGCTCCCCCGTCCCTGGGATTCTCCAGGCAAGAACACTGGAGTAGGGTGCATATTGCCTGGGTGCAAATCCTAACTTCCTAAGTAAGACCTTGTGCAATGAGTTCACTTTTCCATGCCTCAGTTTCCCTGTGCACTAAATGGGGACATGTATTACAGTCTTCTGAAGAAGTAGGACCAATAAGGTGTATATATCCATATATCTATCTGTACATACCACATATAGAGATTTATGGAGACTTAGAAGTCCCAAGATCCATAGTCAGCAAACTGGAGACCCAAGATGGCCAGCGGTGGTTCCAGTCTGAGTTCAAAGGCCTGAGAACCAATGTTTTAAGTTCCACTCTGAGAGCAGGAGAAGACCACTAGCCCAGCTCATCAGTCAGGCAAGTGAAGTTACCTCTTACTCAGCCTTCTTGTTCTAGTCTGACCTTCAACTAGTTGGGTGAGGCCTTCCCACCTTGGAGAGGGAAATCTGCTTTACTCAAGTTCCAGATTCAAATGTTAACCTCAGCCAGAAACACTCTGTCAGGCACATCCAAAATAATGTTCTGGGCTGCCTGTGGCCCAGGCAAGGTGACACCTGCAATTAACCATTGCCAGATGCCAATAGTATTGCCAAAGGATCGTTTGATCTGTAAAGCAATTGGAATAATTGTTGGCCTGTCCTATGTACTTATTACACATGGGAAAAGATGATGCTAATAAGATAGATGGTGACAATGATGAGGATAGTCAGGGAGAGCGGGCCAAGACCCTCAGTTTCCAATGAGTGACTCAGGGAGTGGCCAGCAATGGTCAGTATTCTGTCAATGATATGAAGAGTTTATTACAGAAGTTAGAGAATCTTTGGGAGCAAGATACATGGATGGAAACAGCTGCCAAAAAGCCGTCATGGTCCATCTTTGACTCCTCCAGGAAGATTGAGCTGGAGCTCCCTCACCCCTTAAGACACAGCACCATTCCCCTCACCATCTTGGTTCAGTAGATACAAGATATCCCCACATCCCAGGATGGGCAGAGCCACACATTAGAGCAATTACCCAGAGCAACCCATCAAAATATCTACAAGAAACTCTTGAACGATGCTGCAGCAGTGCATCTTAGGCACATCTCAGATGTACACACACATTCCCATCATGTCTGCCCATAGCCTCTACCCTGGCTGGCCTCAGGCCCACCGGCTGCTGCTGCTGGCAGAGAAGCAAGCTAGGACACTGGGGGCCCAAGTGGCTCAGCCCTTCCCACCTCCCTCAGATCAAGCACTTTCTCATGTTTCCCCAAAGCTCTTAACTCACAACAGGTGAGTGGACGACGCCCTAAAACCCTGCCTTCCTCCTCCTTCCTTCCTTGAAGAGATACTCGTAAGTAAACGTTTTCTCCAGAGAGAAGAATTCCTCCAGTAGAAACTGTCAGCCAGCAGAATGGCTGTGAGAGGCCTGCAAATGTTTTCAGCTCTCGCACACAACCCCCATCTAGTGCTGGGTACATGATGTGTAAAGTGCGCGCGCGCACACACACAAACGCATGGAAGATGGGCCCCTATTCCCCATCACTCACCCTAGTCAGGCCCGCAGAGTTTACTATAAATCACCTCAGCCAAGAGAGAGGCTGGGAATATGCTGAATCATCTAATTGGCCAAGAAAGACAGCGACAGAACGATCACCTTCCCCCTCAGCCGCCCAGAGAGCCAGCCATTGAAGTGTCCCCTTTTCATGTTAATCAGCATCTTCCAGCCTCAGTCAAGGATGTTGGGCTGAAGCCAGGAGGCCCACTTGGTAGCAAACCAACACTCCTGGGTCAGGGGCCTTCTCTGGGCGGGGTCCCCACCCGCTGTGAGAAGGTGACTCGGGGGACCCCTCTGTAAAATTAAGTCTGGCCACCATGGGGGACTTTGAGAGTCTCCTGTGAAGACCACGTCTCTTCTAAACCTGCGATTATGAGGAATTACAGCAGCCCTGCATTGCTATCTATTTGTCCCAGTTCTGCTCCTCAGCAGACTTTGTCCTACCCAGAGTCACATTTCTGAGGTTTAGACCCGAGCTGAAGAGCTATTTAGAGGCTTGTGCTCTGTACCCAGTGGCTTCTCTGCTGGGCCCTTGTTTTGTTTTCCTTGGCAGGAAGTGTCCACCGAGAGCAGACGAGCAAACCTCATCAGGAAAGCAGGCCCAGAATCCTGTGGAAGAAGGCTGTCCCTCTACACCTCGAACTCATGCCCCTTAGCCCCTGACACGGACAGCTCAGATGGGAAGAAGCCACTAAGGGCCCCTCCTTTCTCTTTCGTATGGTACTTTTTTGGGCCTGGCAGTCCACAGAGCCTATAGCAAAGACTTAGGCAGACTCAGGCCCCCTGGTGGATACAGGCCTGTGGCAGACACAGGCCCACAGAGGTCACAGAACTTCAAGCAGACATAGGCCTTTGGAGGTCATTAGGCCCAGTGTCCAGGCAAACACTGACTCAACGGGTAAAACACGCAGCCCACCATCCTAGGCTGGTGATGGGTTTAGTGAGGCCAGAGGAGGTGATTCCTGGCCTCCTCTTAAGCACTTACACAGGATTAATGACCACAGGAGGGCTGCTGACTTGGGGCAAAGCAGAAAGCTCTGACCCTCAGCTTAGAATTAATTCCAGTTATTAGGCCAGACACTTCTCCCCAGGTAGTTTTCTCTGTCCCTACAAAATGAAGGCTGGGAAAGAGGCAAGTTTTCCCACTATGGGCCATCATTCTACTACAGCAGAGCTCTCCTGTTCAGGGCACAGGTCAGGGTGGTGAAAACCGTGAGGCTGCTAGTCAACAGAGACTTTTCCTGAGCAGAAGGCTTCTCTGAGGTGCTTCTGGTGTGTCTTGTTTCCCTCGAGCCCACCTTTCTCTCCTCCTTTCTACACACTGGCACAACCAGAGGACAGGCACTGGGCTAGGTACTTACTTTTTCTCACGTGACTTCAGTTTACACTGCTTCCAGAAACTGCAAAGATCTTCCCCTCCACCCACAGACCCCAGCCTGGTCCCCGGATGACTCAAATGCCCCTCCAGCTAAACACCCTTTCCTGGAGGTTATGGTACTTCTTTGGTCCTGGCAGGTGGAATGACTGCCATGGGCCTCTGTCTCCTGAGGGCTCTGGACCTGCCACGGAAAAGCTCACAAACCTGTAGGGAGGGAGGCAAAAGGGATTACTAGGAGCAGTAGTAGTAGGTATTATTTTCCTCAAGGCAGAAGTAATTTTAAAATGGATTAAAAAAAAAAAAAAAAAAAAAAAAAAAACCTTGGGAAGAATAAAAAAATTGTCACA
>SJYA01003302.1:424827-436968 GCA_006410615.1 Neotragus moschatus | reverse complement strand
TCTCTTATACACATCTCTCTTGTTTATTTTGTCAGGTTAGCTTCCTGAAGGTCATTTTTCAAGGGCACTGCACGTAATTGGGAGAAAAAGAAATTCTTTTATTTTGTGGTATCTGTTTACACATTGAAGAGGCTAATTGAATTTCACTGCTTATAATCTTGTTCATTTATCAACAACCCATAAGGGAGAGGAATTTGAAAATGCAATTATATGAAAATGTCATCTCAAGAACCAATCTTGGGTACCTTAAAATTCATCTACTGAACTTTCAATTCTTTCAGATTCACTTTCATTTTTGTCCCATCTGTACAATCACACAAGTCAGGTACCTCCACAAGTTTTTAACAAGGTCTCCGATTCGCTGAAAAGTCTCTCAACTCAAATATTTTCCTTCTTATAGACACATGTATTGCTACTTTTGAATATTTTCATGCTAGTCATTATCTATTATGGAAGACAAAGGTTTGGTTCCTGCCTCTCCTCCCCCCACCTCTACCCATCCCCAGACAGCTCCCATCTCCAACCCTTCAAAGTACTGACAGGGCTCAGGACATGCTACCCCCAAACATGGCACCTTATCACAGTGCATTTTCCAGCTGAAGGGATTTGAGAAAAGGCACGTGTGCAAAGAATTTTCTGACCTTGCCCTGGAGCAGGTCAGAAAACACTCCTGTGAGAGGTAACCTCCCTATGCATGCGTGCATGTGTGCTTAGTCACTCAGTCATATCCAACTCTTTGGGACCCCATAGACTGTAGCCTGCTAGGCTCCTCTGTCCAGGGGATTCTCCAGGCAAGATCCCAGAGTGGGTTGGCATTTCCTTCTCCAGGGGATCTTCCCTACCCAGGGATCGATCCACATCTCCTGCATCTCCTGCATTGGCAGGCAGGTTCTTGACCCCTAGTGCCACTGAAAAGAGCATCCCTATCTCCAAAGTCGAAGGGACCAAGCCAGGAATCTGAATGAATGTCTTGCTCAGTTTCCCTCACTTTACTACACCAATTTCATACCCTTTGTTTTCTCGTATCTTTCTACAACTGTCTACTCTTCACCAAATCTGGCACAAGGACACACCATTCAACCATTTCTTTGGGTCATTTCTTTATGAAGGCTCCTGTGTCATATAAAACTCATGCTAAATAAATTTGTATGCTGTTCTCCTGTCAACCTGTTTTTGTCCAATTTTCAGACCCAGCCAGGGACCCAAAGAGGATGGAAGAAAACTTTCCTCCTCAACAGTATTCATCCTGTGATTTTGCTTAGACTGTCATGTGCTTTTTACATTATTATGTCTCTGTAAATCCTATTTACAACTGAGTCATGTTATATACTATGACTGCTTTCCCATGCAAAATTTTAAGTTAATAAAAAAAAATAAAGTTATTAATAGTCTTGTGGTTGACTGCTTAGTTTTGTATGTACTTAATATCAGCACATCTAAGTATCCTCAAGCTGTGTACACCTTTCCAGACATTAGGGCATACTGATGCCTCTGGATAAATCCCTCCAGAATGTTCTGAGTTGCTCCAATCTGGATCCACTTCTAACTCTACCCTCATTAGTTATCCACAGACATAAGTTTACTAGCTTAAAACAATACTCATTCATTACCACAACGTTTTTCTGGGTCAGAGGTCCAGGTGTGGCATAATTGATTCTCTATTCAGAGTCTTAGGGGGCTGAAATCAAGATGGTAGTCAGGGATACATTCTCATCTGAGGCAGAGTTCTCGTCCAAGCTCATGTGGCTCTTGGCAGAATTCATTTCCTTAAAGTTGTAAAACAGACCCTCACTTTCTACAGACCACCCACCAATCCCTAACATGTGAGCCTCTCCCTAAAATGGCTGTCTGCTTCTCTAAAGCCAACAGCAGAGTCAATCTGCTACCTCAAATCTGACTTCTTCACTTTATGATTTCTGTACCCTCTGAATGGGCTCACATGATCAAGTCAGTCCCACCAAAAATAACCTCCATTTTGAGGAACTTAAAATCAACTGATTAAGAGCTTTAATTACATCTGCAAAATCTCTTCAACTTCACCATAAAACTTAATCATGAAAGTGACATTAGGGTCACAGGTCATACCTAGATACAAGGGAGGGGACTTGTATGTATAGACAGAGCATGTCTATCAGGGATGGGAAATCCTGGACAGGATGTGTCTTAGAATTCTGTCTACTACTACACCTAGTAACTGGAAGCCATCCAAGAACCTGTTTCATTACTATCATGGGAATTTCCTTAGACTTTCTCTTGGGTTGGAATCTCTGTTTCCTGGGCCCTTTGACTTCTTTCTTGATTAACTCCCTAATTTTGAAGAAGTATGTCTCAAATAGCTTCCTGAAAAGGATTTCTTGGGAAGCTAAGTTTTGTTTTGTAGACACTGGCAATGGAATTTTCAGTTTGAAGTTGCTTTTCCTCAGAATTTTCACTGTGTTACTACACTGCTTTTTTGCTTCTACTGTTGCTAGTAGTAACTCTAATGTCTTCAAATACTTAATACTTAGTATAATTTTTTTTCCTTCCTGAGAATTTGTAGAATCTATTTTCTATCCCTGGGTTTCTGAAACTTGTTGATAATGTGCCTTGGATTTGGTCTGCTTCACCCTCTGTTCTGTACTTTTAGTCATCCCTTTCAACTGGAACATTCATGTTCTCTAATTCTGGGGAATTTTTTGAATTATTTTATTGATGATTTCCTTTTCTCTAATATCTGTCCTCAAGTCCTAGAACAGCAATTATTCTAGAACACCCTATATGGATCTCTATCTTTTTAAAATTTTTGTCTTATTTTCTTCTGTATTTTCTATTCTATTTTCTGGACAGTTCCATTGATTTTGTCTTCTAACAGTGTGTGTTACCATATTTTTAATGTCTAAGATTTTCTATTCACTAAATTTTTTTATAGTATCCACTTCTTGCTTCATAGATTTATATCTTCTTTGAAGATATTAATAAAAGTTGTTATGTATCTTTTCTTTCCATTGTTACTGGTATTTCAAGTTAGTTTTTTAAAAGTAACTAAAGTAACTGGCAGTCCTTGACTATCTGGTCATATTTAAGGATGAGGCACTAAAAAGATAACTGGGAGCTCTTGGGGACAATGGTTATCAATGGTGCTTTTGTCTCTATGGTGCTATTTGGAAGATCTCTGATTTGAGTATCTTCTGTTCACTTCTTTTGCAACTTAGATTTCCAGAGAAGAAACTTCTGACCTCCTGCATTGAAAGTACATGTCTGGCTGCCAAAACTCTTGAGCCATGGGAAGAGAGAAGGCTGGAGATCTCAAGTCTCATATATAAGGTTTATCTTAATCCCCATGCTTTCTACTTGGTCTGTTTTAGCATATGCCTCATATTGTCTCATTCAAAGATCATCTGTTTATCTCTTTTACAGAATAAACCTCAAGTCTCTGGCCAGAACAGGAGAGGGATGTTTGCTCAGCTGCCGAAATTTGGAATGGAGATATGAGGGGCTAAATTCTTAAACAGTCTTTCAACCAGTTCTTCCACCTGCCAAATAATGCTCCTTTGGAGGATTCTGCAATGGACATTAGGTCATTTCTCTCCTTTCCCAACTTCCAGCTTAGGATTCAGCTTTCTCATGTCTGGGAAGTCATTTAACTCCCATCTACCTTCCTACTGGCCTCTAAGATTTTGTCGCTATTGTCTCCTCATTCTTTGTCCTTGTCTATTCATCTATTTTTTTTTTAAACATTCCTTTCCTCTCATTTAGTGGGATTCTGGGAAGAAGAGCCAAGAAAGTACTTATGTGTTCAGTCTGCCATTCTTAACTATTTGCATAGAAGACCATCACAATCAGAGTTTGCAAGGATAATCTCTCCAAATGATTTGAGAGCCTGTCTGGAGGAATACACTCATGAGAGAGTCAAGAGACTTTCAGGAAAAAAAATATAAGTACATAATTACTAAAATGGAGTCATTTTAGTGGTTATAGATAAATTAATGGAGTGAAAATAGCAAAATCAAATACATAAAAATATTTGGTATATGATAATCCATTCTTTCAAATTGTAAGTAAAGGATTAACCTGCAAATTTGCCAGATGACAAACGACGTTATAACAAATAACCAATAATTTTTATATACATATGTATAAAGCCTTCATCAGAATAAATTCTGATGTACTTCCCAGATGGTCCAATGGCTAAGACTCCACGCTCTCAATGCAGGGGGTCCAGGTTTGATCCCTGGTCAGGGAACTAGATCCCACATGCTGCAACTAAATGTTCTGCATGCCTCAACTAAGACCTGGTGCAGCCAAATAAATAAATATTGAAAAAAATTCTGAGAGTCCCTATCACTTCTCAGGATCAGGAAAGAATTCCAAGGACATCTTTCAGTATTTGGGTGTATCTCTGCCATTTCTCTTTGCTCTGGTTCTCACATCTGAAGGCAGCTGGCTTTTCTGACACCCTCTGCCCACTACACATACACGCACACTTAGGAGATCATGACAGCCTTTACCACCACTTCCAAGATCCCTGAGCTCAGTATTTGGGCCACAGGCTCCCACACTGCCAGTTCTGTCAGAGGTTCTGCCACTCCCTTAAGGCCCAGCTGGAAGCGGGACACCTTGTCCACTGCTCTCAGAATTCCCAGCTCTTATCCACATTGTTGTTGTTTAGTCGCTCATTCATGTTCAACTCTTTTGCAACCCCATGGACTATCGCCCCCCAGGCTTCTCTGTCCATGGGATTTCCCAGGCAAGAATATTGGAGTGGGCTGCCATTTCCTCCTCCAAGGGATCTTCCTGACCCAGGGATCAAAGCTGAGTTTCCCGTATTGGCAGGCAGATTCTTTACCACCTGGGAAGCCCACAGAGCTTGGGCACTTTGCTCCTTCAGGGCTGGACTGCTGTCTGACTTCTTCAACTCTTTGAGCCCTGATCTTGTCCTCCCTGACTTCTCAAAACAAGGTCCTCTTCTCTGTCCCCTGAAGCAAAAACCTACACACCTCCAGAGAGGAAGCCCTGAGGTTCCAGAATGCTGTCATCCTGATGAACAAATTATCCCCAAACTTTGCATCTGAAGCAGTAACAACTCTTATTTTGCCTGGAACCCCTTGACTTGGGACTGCTCAAAGGCTGAAGACTGGGATATGGAATTATCTGGAGGCTAGGACACTAACGTTTCTGGTGGCTGCTGGGGCAGACTGGGGGGCAGAGGTCCCTGCTGGTGCTGCCAAGTCAGGAATGAGTACATGGTCTCCTTGTGTGGCTGACACATTGTCACACCATGGTGGTTGGGTTGCAAGGATCACTGTCCTGAAGAGAGAGAGCCAGGTACAGTCATAGTACTACTTATGACCTAGCCTCAGAACTCATACGGCGTCACTTCCACTGCATTCTATCTGTCGACCCACCCAAAATTCTACTCAGGCTCAGAGGAGGAGAAACTGATTATACCTCTTGATAGGATTATGGCATGGTTCTAGAGGACCATGTGTGGGGCTGCATTTTGACAAAACAGAATTTGCCATACCTGCCTTACTATATTAAAAAGAAGAGGAAGAAAAAATGCTTCCTTTATCTGCGTGTGAAAAGTCCACAGGCAAGCAAAGATACAGTTAATTTCTCAGTTAGGTTATCCTGCCCATCTGGTTTCATGGTTGAGCTACAAGTGCTAACAAATCCTTCGCTACATCAATTAACTCTGCTTTGCTTCAAGGTCATGGAATAGGCCCTTAACCAGAGCCAGTCACCTTGAAAATAAATGATACTGCTAACAAGGACAACCAGACAATAAAAAGAATAGCTCAGTGTAATTCTATTTTCACTAGCACATGATCTATTAAAGATCAGGAAAAAATAGCTACATCAGGACTTTTTCTTTGCCTAAATAAAGGCGGCCTACAAATACTTATAGTGACAGGAGAAGCAAATTATTTTCTGGTTTTTTCCTAAGTAAATTACTTACACATTACTGTTCTACTGAACTCATTTATAGAACAGATCAGGTTTTTGTTTTTCTTTTAACTAAGAACATGCCACGTTATTGCTAAAAATTCAATATTACTCTCTTGCAGGTACATTTAGCCAAGTCTTTGTAGAGGCTCTATCATTTGATTTTCTATCATGACTACACTTTTTACAAATGTACCCATGAAAAATTAGCAATTGGCTAATTCCTAAAAAAAAAAAAAAAAAAAAAAACCAANTACTCTCTTGCAGGTACATTTAGCCAAGTCTTTGTAGAGGCTCTATCATTTGATTTTCTATCATGACTACACTTTTTAAAAATGTACCCATGAAAAATTAGTAATTGGCTAATTCCTAAAAAAAAAAAAAAAAAAAAAAAACCAACACTGCAAAAAGCAATCTGCTTAGAGATTTCTAACATACAGAATAACTACATTTCCTTTATTATTATATTATCTTTGGCCACCTGATGCAAAGAAGTGACTCATTGGAAAAGACTCTGATGCTGGGAAAGATTGAAGGCAGGAGAAGAAGGGGACAACAGAGGATGAGATGGTTGAATGGCATCACTGACTAGATGGACATGAGTTTAAGCAAGCTCCAGGAGTTGGTGATGGACAGGGAAACCTGGTGTGCTGCAGTCCATGGGGCTGCAAAGAGTTGGACATGACTGAGAGACTGAACTGAACTGAAAAACACTTATAATCCAAATCAAAGTCCAGCTTACTTTCAGTAACTGACATGCCAAAATGTTGCTTGAGACTAGATTCTAAAATTCATAAGTGATGTATTTGCACCTGGAGTAGGATGAGGGAGAAAGTTCAGTTTGCTTATATTCTTTCTTATAACAAAGAAATAAGATTTGGACTAAGTAAGCAAGCTTTGGTCCCATGTACTGAGGGTCTTTCTTAAGAAATGAATCAAAAAGTAATTTGCTAATGACCTTAAACATAAAGTGAACCAGAGACATGGCCTATTTGACTCCCAAATCTAACTTTGATCAATAGAATTTCCTGGCAGACTTGTTCGAAATATATTGAAATAGAAATAGATTCCTAGAATCACCTTTAAAAATTTGACTAAGTCTGGTATAACATCCCAGAACCTGTATTTTAAACAGTGCCCCTATTTAAAGTTTTAAAGTTTTTAAAGTCTCATTTCTGTATTGTCCTCATTTTCATAGAAGGAATGAGTTGGGAGAGAGAGGCTGATACAAATGGACCAACTAACCCAGATGAAGTTTTATTTTTAGTTCCGACAACAGAATAATGACAGAATGCACTCTAGGCCAGCCACGGTTACAAATACTTTACAAGTATTAACACATTTAGCCCTCACAACTAATGATGTAGGTGCTATCATCCTCAACTTACAGTTGAGGAAACCGAACAACAAAGAGGCCAAATAACTTGTCTAAGGGCCCACAACTGAACCCAGGCAGTCTATCCTCATATTCACAATGCCTTGCTGACTTCTGGGAGACCTAATCACAAACACATGCAAATAAAGTATTTGGGGCCATGGAACTACAGGATCAAAGACCAACAGACTCCAAGTTGTCAGCTTCTCTTTTTCTCAGCCTTTTGTAGCTGGGGTTAACACTGTAGGCTCAGTGCCATGGGGTTTCTGTGACCATGTAGTCGCAGAGTACCAAATCCTACCACCAGGAGAAGACAGTGTAACCCAATTGTTGGCCATCCTAATTCCCATAATTCCCATTACAGCCATCATTTTTATCCTCTGGTTTCTCCACTGGGATGGCCTGGAACTATCCTGCCATCCCTGCTGCTGCTACTGCTAAGTCACTTCAGTTGTGTCCGACTCTGTGCGACGCCATAGACGGCAGCCCACCAGGCTCCCCCACCCCTGGGACTCTCCAGGCAAGAACACTGGAGTGGGTTGCCATTGCCTTCTGCAATGCATGAAAGTGAAAAGTGAAAGTGAAGCCGCTCAGTCCTGTCCGACTCTTAGCGACCCCATGGACTGCAGCCCACCAGGCCCCTCTGCCCATGGGATTTTCCAGGCAAGAGTACTGGAGTGGGGTGCCATTGCCTTCTCCCTGCCATCCCTACCCATCCCCAACTCTCGCCAATTCTGTCCCTTGAGTGATTGATGGGTGCCATTTCCCATAAACCAAGACCTACTGCTGAAGGTCCTTCTCTGGGGGACTCATTTACAACCAGAACATTTGTCCTCTTAGTGACTACCACTCTGACCCAGCAGCCAAATCACAATACCCATACCTGGACACATTCCCATACCTTACCCAACTCTCATTTTTCCCCAGACTTGGTGCCTTCAACTTGACCCTAGCCCGTGTCTTACAACCTTCCAATCCAGAAAGAACACACAGCTCCCCAGCATGCTTTATGGGTATTCCATATCCCCATATCTAGAAATAAGTTGATAGCTCATAAAACTATACTTACAACTTGCTCTCCAAACTCCTTCCTTCTCTGAAAATGAGGACAATCCAAAAATGAGACTTTAAAAACTTTAACTTATGTATAAGTAATTTATGATGCTTCTAAATTAGACATTTTCAACTTTCGCCTTACAAAAAGGGATCTGTCAGATCCCATAATCTGGCTGTAGAAGTTTAATGCCACAAATTGACTTTATATAAAATATTTAAAACATAAGAGATGTGTTATAGAAGATAAGTTCATTATGGTCCCTTTTTAGCTTATCAAGAGGTACATTAAGAAACTAGGACTTGTTCTTAGCTGCATATGCTGTATGAATGGGCATAAGGCTCAATTTTTCACTCCTAAGCATTTGGGTCATACATAATCAATTAGCTAATATGTGTTTTCTTGGCTGTATTTCTTAACTGTATTTATGTACCATAGGAGGCAGCAGGAAGAAAATGTTAACTATCCATTCGTAAAGCAAAACTTGAAAGATTATCTGTCAAGGTAGCATGGTATGGTGGAAATATTATTGGCAATGGAGTCAGGGCTCAAATTCAACTCGCAACTTCCCAATGATTAGCTTTTCAAATCTAAGTAAGGCTCATGGCCTTATGCCATGCTAGAAGTCATGCCAGTAGAGAAGTAGACAGTGCAACAGGGCTCATTGAAAGGAAAGGAAGCAGGTACACATCAACCCCACCATGTGCTTTTTCCAAATATCTGAATTATATCATTTTGTTTGGCTGTTTCAAACCAGTCAATCCTAAAGGAAATCAACCCTGAATGTTCACTGGAGAAGTGAAGAAGTGAAGAAGTGAAGTCACTCAGTCATGTCCGACTCTTTGAGACCCCATTGACTGTACCCTGCCAGGCTCCCCTGTCCATGGGATTTTCCAGGCAAGAATACTGGGATGGGGTTACCATTTTCTTCTCCAGGGGATCTTCCCGACCCCGGGATCAAACCTGGGTCTCCCACACTGCAGGAAGGCTCTCTACTATCTGAGCCACCAGGGAATCCCATGGAATTCTGTCTGAGTCACCAGGGAATTCACTGGAAGGACTGATGCTAAAGCTGAAGCTCTAATCCTTTGGCCACCTGATGTGAAGAGCCAACTCATTGGAGAAGACCCTGATTCTGGGAAACAGAAGGGGATGACAGAAGACAAGGTGGCTGGATGGCATCACCTACTCAATGGACATGCATTTGAGCAAACTCTGGGAGATGTCGAAGGACAGGGAAGTATGTAGTCCATGGGGTCATGAAGAGTCAGACGCCACTGAGTGACTGAACAACAAAGCTGTTTCAGGGATCCAGTAGGTTGAACTGGGTGGTTTTGATGTTTGAGGTAGTGTTAGGTGAACAAAAGGGAGAGGGATTACACTATGGACATCAGATAAAAGGGTTATAGATGACTAGTTCAACTTCCCTCTCATTTTCTCATTTCCTGGCACATCAAGAGGTCACTGGGGAGAAGATAAACTGCCTTGGGTATGAATTGTCAGTTGAGCCATTTAACTTCACCAAAGCATCCCACCTAATTCACAGAGCTTCAAATAAGGGTCACAGAAGAGCATCAGAATACTAAACTGGTCACACTGAAGGGGTTACCAAGGGAAGGCTGCAGGTGAATATGTACCCTGCAGGCGGAAGTCAACAACAAACACAAGGAACCTAACGATGAAGAATTTTAAATTGTCTTAAGTTCCTGACTTCATTTAAATCTACTTAAGGAACTGACCTTTTATCAAAGGTCACCAATGAAATTCTGGCCACCAGGCTCAACAGGTTTGTTTCAACCTTTTCCTTCTTTTGATTCTTCTGGCTTTGGACACATCTTCTTCCCAAGGCGTTTATTCCAGAACAGGTTGTGTTTTGTTTTTTTTTTTTTTCCTGGTGTTCCTATTTCTTCTCTGTCCATTTCCTAGCTGTCTTTATTCCTTTTTTTCCTCCTCAGGTTTCTAAACAAAGACACACCACATATCTTAGTTTGGGGCCCTCTTTTAATATTTACTCTCTTTCAGTTAGTCTATTCAGTCCTTTAGTTCCTATTATTCTCTTTAAGACTGATCAACTTCTTAAGCATGATTCACATTTCTAAGTTACTTATACACATCACTAAACACGTACACATCGCTAACATGTACACATCGCTAACATGTACACATCGCTAGCATGTACACATTGCTAACAGATGACTCTGATCCCTGCAACTTTGCATCATGTTCTCTTTCTACATTCCCTGCCCCCAAACCCCCAAATTCCCTAACATAGCTCCTCTTTGCCGCTTTCCTCAAGCTGCCCAGGCTCATGAACTTGAGGTCAACCAGAACATCCCTTTTTCATTCACCCTTGAAGCTTAACGGATGTTAACTACTACAGATTTTGCCTCCCCAATTCATCCAGGTCTATGCCACTCCTCCCCTTCCTCACTGACACTGTGTTTCACATCCCCATTACCTCCTGCGTAGAGTTAACATCAAGAGAAATACAAGTCAAGTTATTCAAAGATTATTCTATTTTTTTGGTAAGAGGTGCTATGTTTTCATTGGTGAATAAATGTTAACAGCCAAAGGGAAGATAAACACATGTCAAAGAGTAAAGGAAGATGGATAATCCTTCTGAAAGAGAACTTCTAGTAAGCTTTGCTTTTTTTTCTTTTTTTATTTTAATTGGAGGCTAATTACTTTACAATATTGTGGTGATTTTTGCCATACATTCACATGAATCAGCCACGGGTGTACATGAGCTCCCCGTCCTGACCCCCCCTCCCTATATCTGGGACAACAATGATTATGGAGGGTCAGGTACTGTTCAAAGTGCTTAACTTGAATAATTTCTTTTTTTAAGATTCTTTATCTATTTTTAATTGCTGGATAATTGCTTTATAAGCTTGTGCTGGTTCCTGCCATATATCAACACGAATCAGCCATAGGTATACACATGTCCCCTCACCTTGAACCTCCCTCCCGCTTCCCACCCCATCCCACCTCTGTAGGTTGTCACAGAGCACTGGGTTGAGCCCACTCTGTCCCATGTAGATCCCCGCTGGCTATGTATTTTACACATGTAATCTATATGTTTCCATGCTACTCTCCACATTCATCCCACCCTCTGCTTCCCCCGCTACCCCATGCCCACAAGTCTGTTCTCTCTGTCTCAGCCTCCATTGCTGCCCTGCAAATAGGTTCATCAGTACCAACTTTCTAGATACCATATGTATGTGTTAATATACAACATTTGTCTTTCTCTTTCTGACTCACTTTACTCTGTATAATAGGCTCTAGGTTCATCCACCTCTTTAGGACTGACTCAAATGTGTTCTTTTTTTTTAATAGCTGAGTAATATTCCATTTTGTATACATACCACAATTTCTGTACCCATTCATCTGTTGATGGACATCTAGGTTGCTTCCATGCCCTAGCTATTGTAAAAAGTGCTGCCACAAACATTGGGGTACATGTGTCTCTTTCAATTATGGTTTCCTCGGGGTATATGCCCAGCAGTGGGACTGTTAGGTTATATGGTAGTTTTATTTCTAGTTTTTACAGGAATCTCCCTACTGCCCTCCACAGTAGCTATATCAGTCTACATTCCCACCCAAAGATTATTAATCCTAAAATGCATTTGTCATGTACCTGTTACAAATAACAAAGGCAAAAAAACTTTGAACAATTACCAATCCAGGGAAAATAACCCAAAAGGCTGCAGCAACACTGAAATGACCGTTGTGTCTTTAAATAGATGCTTACTGTAGCAGAAATAATTAGTGTTTACAAGGGCCAGGA
>SJYA01003302.1:382283-394917 GCA_006410615.1 Neotragus moschatus | reverse complement strand
ACAGGGCACACAATATTATGAAGCACTTTTCCTTCAATTAAAAATAAATAAGCTTGGGGGGGTAAAGATTCCTAAGAAAAAGTTTGAAGGAGACAGGGGATTAGCAGAGCAAGGGTAGAGGACTAATATTTATTGGGTACTGACTGTTGTTCAAAGTGTTATTCTCAGAAACTGACATAGATCATTAAATCCTCATCACAACCCTATGATTTTGGTATTTTTCAGTTAGTAACTTCCTGTGCTGGGTACTGTTCATCCTGTTTTTATTTTTTGTAGTGATATTTGTACTTCTTTGTATTGTCTGTCTTATTTATTTTTGTGGTAATATTTGTGTTATTTTGAATTTTTCTTGCAGCATGCTATTAGTAAAACAAAAAGATTTTCCATTTGAGAATACAGTTATGATTATAAAATTAAAGTAGCAAACCAAGTATTGTTAATTTGAGTTGGAAATATGTATTATTAATATGAAGTCATACATTTTAAAAATACGTACTGTCTGGTTCTGATGAGTAAAATGACCAGTAGAAATAAATGTCCAAATCTTTAGGTTCTGGCCTTCAATTTTATCCCCGCTTCTGAAATGGATCAGAGTTTCTTGGAGAAATGGCCAATTCAAGATCTGGTTCAGTGGCAGAGAAGATACAAAATGAACCCAGGGTTTTTGTAGTGCCAGAAATCAACGAAGATTTCAAAGACAAATAGAATCATTTCAAAAGGACAGTGGAACCACCTTAAAGAGGCTCCTACTAGTCAAATCTATGAACATCTGATCAAACAGTGACTACAGTTAAGTATCCACACTTTCTAAGTATTAACTGTACAAACACAGGCTGGGGAAATGAGATACTTTGTCCAAGAACATTCAGCCAGTAAGAAGTAAAGCTGATGCTGACAGTTTTCGTGACTTCAGAATGATGCTCCTACCATATAGCATGCTCCTCGACCAAAGAATGCTAACTGAAGAGACAAATGCAGAAGTGAGGAGCGTATGAGACAGCTAGAAAGAGGCAAGTAAGGAAGCCTGAACGCACTCTTCATTGGGAAAGGATTTCCTACTAAGCAGCTCCATGCAAAGCTACCAAAGAATGACTACAGACACCCAAGCAGTGGCTGGGAAAGATGGAGTATTAGAGAAACCACTGAAGTCCTTCCAATACTGATGTCCAGATGTACCTCACGGTGACATTTCCCTTTAATGTCCCTGTGTATGCTTGTGCTTGGACATGAGTTTGGGTGGGCTCCTGGAGTTGGTGATGGACAGGGAGGCCTGGCATGCTGTAGCTCCTGGGGTCACAAAGAGTCGGACATGACTGAGTGACTGAACTGAACTGAACTGATGCTTGTGCTAAGTTGCTCAGTCATGTCTGACTCCTGCGAGCCCATGGACTGCAGCCCACCAGGCTCCTCTATCCATGGAATTCTTCAGGCAAGAATATTAGAGTGGGTTGCCATGCCTTCCTCCAGGGGATCTTCCCAACCCAGGGATTGAACCTGCGTCTCTTATGTCTCCTGCATGGGCAGGCAGGTTCTTTACCGCTAGTGCCACCTTCCTGTAATAGTGGTCAAATGCCCGCTCATGACAGAATGTTCTTGAGCTCAGGTATCTCTGGAGAAGGGAATGGCAAACCACTTTAGCATTCTTGACTTGAGAACTCCATGAACAATAGGAAAAGACAAAAAGATGGAAAAAAAAAATAATAGGAAAAGACAGTGAAAGATAAACCCCCCGGTTAGCAGGTGTCCAATATGCTTCTGGAGGAGAGTGGAGAAATGGTTCCAGAAGGAATGAAGAGGCTGAGCCAAAGCAGAAAGCAGGCCCAGTTGTGGATGTGTCTGGTGGCGAAAGCAAAGTCTGATATTCTAGAGGACAATACTGCATAGGAACTTCAAATGTTAGGTCCATGAATCAAGATGCCTAATGGTGTGTTAACTATCCCTCAATTCACCCTGGTGCCCTTGGGGGCCTACAGCCAGTCCTGGAATTCAGTGCCCGATGATCTCCTAGTCTTTCCCAGAAGGTTACAGTAACTCTTCTCACAGTTTTGCCCCCAACTTTCACTTTAACAAAGTGAAACTTTCACGTCGCTCAGTCATGTCCGACTCTTTGTGACCCCACGGACTAAACAGTCCGTGGAATTTTCCAAGCCAGAATACTGGAGTGGCTAGCCTTTCCCTTCTCCAGAGGATCTCCTCAATTCAGGGATTGAACCCAGGTCTCCCACAGTGCAGGTGGATTCTTGACCAGCTGAGCCACCAGGGGAGCCCAACAGGGACCCTATCCCTCCTTTAATTTCACAAAGCATGGCTAAGACCAGGCTCTAGAAGTTAATCAAATTTTACTGGCTACATGAGGCTAATACTTGATGGGAACCAGCACAGCTCCTGGTATCCACCACGTCATAGGGTAGAGCCCACCTCCCATTACCCACTTATCCTGGGAGGGGTTTTGACTGTTGTCTCCCCCATACTCCAACTCTCCTGGGACTTAGAGAGAGGAAACGCTAGTTTATCCTTGATTACCAGCTTCAGGTTCCCTTCCTGTGAGGGTTCAACTCCAGCCTGCTATGAAGAATTATTACACACATGGCTCACAGTTACAGCTTCCCTTTGGCATAACCAAAGAGTTTACTGTGGGTATTTTTCTTGCCACAACTGAAGAGCAATCATCCTCAAAGTGGAATCAACTATCCATCTCCAGCAACAAAATAAACCACAGAAACTTCAACACTAGCATGTCTTTTTCTCTCAAGGCTCAAATATCCCAGGACTAATTTCTTCAATTAAGGCCCAGGGTTAAAATTCTGGGACTGTCTTTCATCTAGATTCAGAAGTCTCCGAGAAAGAGAAGCTGTGCCCAAGCTCATGACCTAGCAGGCAAAAAGCAGCCTTGACATGAGGGAGGGGAGGATCCAGACAGGGGACCCACGTCCTCCCCAGAGCAAATACCAAGGAACTGATGACTCTCACCTCCTCCCGTCCATTTTATGATTCCGCCAGATCTGAGAATTTCCGTCCATTCTGTGTCTCAACTAAGAAGTCGTACTTATGTACTATGACCTCCGGCTGGCGTCTTTTCTTTTTTTTTCTAATTTTTATTTTTTAGTTTGTTTTGCTTTACAATACTGTACTCATTTGGCCATACATTGACATAAATCAGCCATAAGTGTACCTGAGTTCCCAATCCGGACCCCCTCCCTTCCCCCTCCCTCCCCACACCATCCCTCCAGATCATCCCCACTCATCAGTCCCAAGCCTTCTGCATCGAACCTAGACNGTGTCTAGGTGTGTTAGTTGCTCAGTCATGTCCGACTCTTTGTGACCCCATGGACTGTAGCCCACCAGACTCCTCTGTCCATGGGATTTCCCAGGCAAGAACACTGGAGTGGGTTGCCACGTCCTTCTCCAGGGGATCATCCTTACCCAGGGATCAAACATGGGTCTCCAGCACTACCGGCAGATTCTTTACCGTCTGGGCCACCAGGGAAGCCCGGCAGGTAGGGAACGGCACCCCCTAAACTCAATTCCATCCATAAAAGGGTGCTCTCTGACAAGGGGCAGAAGAATTCATTGGATGACAGGGATGAGCTAACTCCTAGAGGACGGGAAGAACAAAGATTGGACTAGAGGTCAGCTCACTCTGGCCATGGGGTCAAATTCAAAGGTCATCTTTGTTAAGTCAAGAAGCTTTTACTGGAGCTCCACCATGCCCATTCATCTGCATTTTGCCCAGGGCTGCTTTCCCACTAGGCTGGCTGAGTAGACTAGGGGCTCCTGAAGACCCAAATATGAACTCTCCTGTCCTTTAAAGAAAAAGTGCACCAACTCCTGGGTTAGACCAATCTGTGATAGTTGGTGCCATCTGCAAGATGCCTCCTTAGATCGGTAATCCTGCCACTTCACTGGGAGCAGAAGAGACTTCCAGAGTCACAGCCCGCAGTCATGGAGCTCAAGAGAAGAACTTGAACGAGGGGACAGAAGGTTCACAAGACTGGAAAAGACTTACAGGCCACCCCACCGCAGGGCCTAGGGCTTTTCTCTTAGACCTTGGAACTGTGTGTTGGTATCGGCCCTCAGCACTGTGGCTTCTGACAACCCTCTCATCCTTACAGACTCCTGCCACTCAGGCCCCAAATGCCATAGCTGTTGCCAGTCCCCCCCATCAGTGCTGGCTGTGAGTTATTGTAGGCGTTCAGTTTCTTGAAATTTTATTTTGTCTCAGTTTTGCATATGTTTTGTATGATTAGGGTTTCCATAGAAAGCAGGTCACGTGAATTAAGGGAGCCTTGCAAATAATTATGGAGACCTTAAGGGGTTTCCAGGGAAAATTTCCGGACTGTTAGTCCCAGATGCAATTGTGGGTCCTTTTCATTATTAGACAGTATGTTCCCTTTTCTTTTCAGCATCCGATATTGAAGTCATGGTGTTTTCCTTACTGTATTGATTATAACCCGGGTTCTTTTTTATAGAGACATTTGTCAATAGAAAACAGTTCTTAGATCCTCTTTGAATTAGTAGAGACATTCCCCAAATTATTTACTCAAGAATCACATTCCCCAAATTACTTACTCAAGAATCCAGAGTCTTCTCATTAGGCCTATGGTAGAATTTAAGGAGGCAAAACTGCAATTGGGATTAATTACTGTTGGCAAATGGATCTTGTTATTATTTGACGTATTGATCTTCCTGTCCATACAGACAGATCATTTGCAGGTAGATTCCTGCTGCTTTAGTTGGTCCAGTATCACTTGCTCTGAGGGACATCCTGTCTCCCATTGCATGTGGTTGTAATCGATTGCAACACGCCAGGCTGCCTGCAAATCGTATTACCCTGTTCTACCCCTCGACACAGTCATCAATCCAAAAGAAAGTATGTGACCTGATAGGAGCTGATTAACCAGGATGTTAAAGAAGCTCTGAGAGAGGCTGTCACACAAAAGGACACCAGGCTGAGAGAGGGAGGCAGAGTCCCCAGATCCAGCCCTTCCTGAAGCTTTAAAACCCAGCCCTGAACTTCCTAGGGATGTGGACCAATAAATTCTTTTTTCTGTTTGACTAATTCTAGTTGGGCTTCTCACTCAAAGCCCCAAATGTCCTCACTGATATAACACACTTCCAGATAGACTTTTAAGTATTCTCAGAAATATGCATCAGCAACTTTCAGAGGGTGCAGGGCACTGAGCACTGGGGTCCATTAGTCCTAATCCCAGCTGCAGCCTTAGAACTCCCCGGCCTTCCCTCTGCCAGCTTCAGGGGCTTTAGAAATGGAGAACCTATGGGACATGGGAAGCAACCCAGTTTCTTGGATATATTGGGTTGGCCAAAAGTTTGTTTGGGTTTTTTAACAAGGAAATCAAACCAGTCAACACTAAAGGAAATTAACCCTGAATATTCACTGGAAGGACTGATGCTGAAGCTGAAGCTCCAATACTCTGGCCACCTGATGCAAAGAGCCAACTTATTAGAAAAGACCCTGATGCTGGGAAAGATTGAGGGCAGGAAGAGAAGGGGATAACAGAGGATGAGATGGTTGGATGGCATCACTGACTCGACAGACGAGCTTGAGCAAGCTCCGGGAGGATGGTGAAGGACAGGAAAGCCTGGCATGCTGCAGTCCATGGGGACGCAAAGAGTTGGACACGACTGAGCAACTGAACAATAACAATAATGCCTGAATGGACTTTTTAGCCAACCCAGTATTTACACCTTCTCTTATGCACAGAAGTGCATTCTGGACTTGCTTCCTTAAATTCCATTTCTCCCTGACCTTCGGCCCTTCTTGGCATGGAAGCCGGACAAAATCCATGAGCGTGTAACACTGATGGTATCAATCTTGGGAAAGAAGAGAAGACCAAGTAGGTGAGTGGCTGGACCCCCAACACTGATAATGCTTGACAGAGGGGTCAGGCTAACATCTGGGGCCGGGCTTGGACGCCAATCCTACCAGTGGTCCCAAGTACCACAGAGGTAACCAGGAAGGAGAAATAAAACTCACAGCCCACCACCAAGTGGCTACAAAATTACCCCTTCAGTGAAGACCCATGTTTTTCTCCTTTGTTTTCCAGAAGATACGTTTCTAAACCCATCTAAAGTCTGCCTCACTAGATTCTTTAACTGTCACCTGAAGTGTTAGCTATGACTCTGTTCCTGGAGATAAACTCTACAACCTCCCTCCTCCCCCAGGAAAGTTCCTGACAGAGGCCCATCCACACCAGCCAAAATTCTGATCCAAGGGACTGGCAAGTACCTTAATGCCAGTGATATCGGGCACTTACATGTGTTTGCAGGTCATGATAAATAAGTACCCTTCTTTGTTGTCTTATTTCTTTGCAGTTTACCTTGGCTCCCTCTGTTTCAAACTGATAGGAACTAAAGTCAGTTTTTAAAATGCACAAGGAAGGGAAAACTCTTTAGGTTAAAGGCGGTCCTCCAAGGTGCTAATTCTATCTTTGGTAGGTTTTCCCAGGACTGTGTTCCTCATCCAGGAATTTCCCTGAGCTTGGTGGTTCGCTGGTCCAAATTCCAGCTTTGAATAAATAAACCAGCTGAAGTGCTGGGTTGCCCCAGGGACTAGCAGGTAATTTCTGAACTTCCATCGCCCCCCAGTGGCAATTTCTTAAATCTTTGTGTTAGTTACTCAAAAGAATTTAGGTTATGCCTTTTCCCTCCAAAGTCACCTTAAAAATTTTTTTTTTAAAAAAAATCTCACACTGCAGATTTTCAAATGTTTGTGTGGAGATGTGTTAGTACTGTCGAGTTTATGGCTGCTGTTTCAGAGTCACAGATTCATGCAATTGACAAGAATCATGCAATTGACAGACCTCACCAATCAGGATGCCCTTAAGAAAAAATTCTTACCTATCACAGCTGTAGAGTCCAATATTAAAGTGATTACCCCAAATGAGTGTTTTTTTTTTAATTGAGAGGATCCAGATTTGGGTTTCCACTTTTCTGAGTCAATTAAATCACTGTGATTATGATTTCTAACTCAGGCTATCCCTTTGTAAACTTTTCCACGATAAAACGTTTTGTAACATTGTCTGAGAAGGTGAGAAAACATTTAAAGCCAAAATCTATGAAGGTTTTGGAACTATATATATATATAAACTTTGTAAAAGCCAACCTCAAACCCATACAAATAACTAGAAATTATCACTATCAAGACATAAAGTAGCAGAATCAAAGGAATAAAAATGTTTTAGTGATTTCAAGCCTCAACCAGATGAAACTCAGGAATAGGTGATAGAGTTGCCCTGGGTCATTGCATAAAGAAGTTTAGTGATCCTGAAGCGTCTCCATGGTCAGTAGGAACTGATGGACCACATTTAATCCATCTCCCCCATCCACCCACCCATGACCCTATCCCCTTATCCATTTACCCACCCACCCATCAGTCCATCCCCCCACTCATCCATTTAGACAGATTTAGAAAGAAACTGTGTGGAAAACAAAAGTCAAAAAAGTGTTTCTTCACTGCAAGAATAACTTTGCATCCACTTGGTCATGTGCGGTGGGCTTTGTTTCTCTTTCCTGATTACCTCCATCCAACCATCTATACCTTAGGTATGTGCCAGATGTTCTGTGACGTACCAAGGCGAGAAGATGGATGAGATGTACTACCTGCNCTGTCTCTTATACACATCTTGTTTCTTCACTGCAAGAATAACTTTGCATCCACTTGGTCATGTGCGGTGGGCTTTGTTTCTCTTTCCTGATTACCTCCATCCAACCATCTATACCTTAGGTATGTGCCAGATGTTCTGTGACGTACCAAGGCGAGAAGATGGATGAGATGTACTACCTGCTGTCATGGTTTTCAAAGCAAATGAGGCTTTTAAGATTTTTTTCAATATGGTCTCTATTCTAAGGCTTCATTCTCAGAGAAGGTGGGAATAACCGGCACCAAATCAATACCTTTGAAAAGACCTTGAGCAGACAGCATCAAGAAGCCTAGAGACCTAGTCAGCCTTGACCGCATGGGTTAGAGATGAGAACTCTCCCCTCCATAGCCACTGAATGTTTTCTCTGAAGAACAAAATGTAGGCTCTGTGGGATTCTAAAAACACAAACTATTTTGAGATAGAGAGCGAGTATATGTATGGAACAGCTGAAGAATATTTTTATGGCATCATAAGGCTCACAGCGTCATGTCAAATACAGTCAATGCTTTTTGGTGCCTGGTATAAAGTGTTGTTTTTTTTTTCCACCTCATGTTTGAGCAAAGGGGGAAGTGGAATTTCAGAAAGCAAGTCCAGACTGAAGAGGCTTATTTTCAGCTCATAAAAGGGAAGGTTCTTGCCTCCCTACCCTAGCAGTGGAGTTATTACTTCAGCATATTTTTTCCGATCACAGTAAATTCTTTGGGTTCACCACCTGCTAGACCCCACTCCCACTCTGCTTTTAAATTAGAAGCCGGGTTTATAGTCCTTTAAATAATAGTGACCTTGTGCTAACCCCCTACACATCAAGCATTCCTGCCACTCCTAAATCCAGAGTGGAAGTGTGTGCCCTTCAGCTTCCTTTACTCAGATCCTGACTTCTTTCTGGCCAGAACATTCTCCTCTGGCCACCTGCTCCCCTCACCTTTGCAGGATTAATTTCATCAAATCTCTTTTGCTCAAGTATCCTGAATCCTGGTGATCTAAGGGCCTCATTGTTAGTGCCAAAGTCTATCATTTCTTCCTTTTTCATGTCTAGCATAATATCTTGCATGTGTGTGTGTGTTACGCTTAGCTGTGTCCAACTCTTTGCCACTCCATGGACTATAGCCCACCAGGCTCCTATGTCCATGGAATTCTCCAGGCCAGAATACTGCAGTGGGTTGCCATTCCCTTTTCTAGGTGATCTTCCCAACCCAGGGGTTGAACCCAGGTCACTGGGCTTCCCTGATAGTTCAGTTGGTAAGGAATCTGCCTGCAATGCAGGAGACCACAGTTCGATTCCTGGGTCGGGAAGATCTGCTGGTGAAGGGATCGGCTACCCACTCCAGTATCCTTGGGCTTCCCTGTGGCTCAGCTGGTAAAGAATTCGTCTGCCATGCGGAAGACTCGGGTTCGATCCGTGGATTGGGAAGATCCCCCAGAGAAGGGAAAGGCCACCCACCGCAGTATTCTGGCCTGGAGGATTCCATGGACTGTACAGTCCATGAGGTCACAAAGAGTCAGACACGACTAAGCGACTTTCACCTTCACTCCTGCACTACATATTCTTTACCATCTGAGCCATCATGGAAGCCCCTTGCACATAGTAGGTGCTTAATAATTTGTTAAAAGCAAGGGAAGGGAGAATAGCAGGGGAGAGGGGAAAAAGACAGAAGGAAGGAGGAAAGACAGAAGGAAGAGAAAGATTGAGGGAGAAGAGAAAATAATAAAGAAAGAAAGGGACGGGAGAGTAAAGAATTCTTTCACAAGGACCTA
This sequence comes from Neotragus moschatus, assembly GCA_006410615.1. NCBI lineage: Eukaryota > Metazoa > Chordata > Mammalia > Artiodactyla > Bovidae > Neotragus > Neotragus moschatus. Next base: position 385,501 of record SJYA01003302.1, on the reverse strand, counting down.
CTATCTCTCTGGGCTCCCCTGCTGGCTCAGTGGTAAAGAATCCACCTTCCAATGCAGGAGATGCGGGTTCCATCCCTGGGTCAGGAAGATCCTCTGGAGAAGGAAATGGCAACCCACTCCAGTATTCTTGCTTGGAGAATCCCATGGACAGAGTAGCCTGGTGGGCTACAATCCACAGGGTGGCGAAAGAGTTGGATATGACTTAGCAACTAAACAATAACAAGTTATCTCTCTAATAAACACCACCCACCAATTAAATACCCACTTTTTCTTAATGAATGTCCTAAGCAAACTTTCGAAGTTTTTTCAGTGATTTGACTTTACACAAATGAAATCTCTTAGAGTTAATACTTTAAAGTGCTGCTTTTCAGCATTTTCTTGTGGTCCTTTGGGGTAAAGACTGACCTGTTCTCTGTTAAAATAAAATAATGTAACCCCCCCAACACACACATACACACACACACACACACACACACACACACACACACAATTTTCAGGAAATCTTTAAAGTAGCAGATAGAACATTCTTCAATGTAGCCCTTTTCTGACCACACAATTCTTACCTACACTGTCGAAGTGTTCGCAGAGAGCAAAGCACGTGAATGCACAACAACACAAAATTCAAAGATGTTCCCAGAAATGGAATTTCCCTTAAGCATTTAACCACGAGTATAATATCCAATCATTTCTAGCATCTGCATGATACAATAAAAGATATATTCCGTGCTGTTTCCCGAGGAGTAGTAGCCCATTTTTCTTCCAGTAGTCACTTTTTGGTGTTGGAATTTCCAGCACCATAGCAGACTCACCTGAGTTAAATATATCTGGATGGGCGAGCCCTTGGAAGAGATCCTCAAGCTACATGAGTGTCACCCAATCCTTTCTCACCTCAGAGGGCCCAGTGCTCAGTGCTACTACCCTGCAAAAAGCAATGGAATAGAGTATAAGACCAGTATGAGAAATTATAAAGGAATTTTTAAAAATATATCAGCTAGATTATTTTCACAGATAATTACTTTTGAACTTATTTTGATAAAGCTAGGGGCTAATTATACAATGATTGTATCAATAAATGATAGAATAGTCATATTCATCTCATCTACTCACTAGATTTATTATAAAGCTGAATTAATTGGGGGTAACTCAAAACTTCTGGAGAAGGCAATGGCACCCCACTCCAGTGCTCTTGCCTGGAAAATCCCATGGACAGAGGAGCCTGGTGGGGTGCAGGCCATCGGGTCGCGAAGAGTCGGACACGGCTGAGAGTCTTCAGTTTCACTTTTCTCTTTCATGCACTGGAGAAGGAAATGGCAACCCACTCCAGTGTTCTTGCCTGGAGAATCCCAGGGACGGGGGAGCCTGGTGGGCTGCCGTCTATGGGGTTGCACAGAGTCGGACACGACTGAAGCGACTTAGCAGCAGCAGCAGCAGCAGCAACTCAAAACTTGAGGCAAATGTCCTGCTTCCACATGAGATGAGACCTAGGCAATTTTCCCTCACCAGGAGGTACTTTCAAGTAATGCGTCTTGAACTATCTGCAGTGAAGGACTAGTTTTTTTTTTTAATTTTTTAGAATTTCTAATCAATTGCCAACCAATATTTTCGTTAAAAACAAAAACCAAAGCAGTACTAATGGGATGAAATAAGATGCAAACATACAAAATGTACCCCAAAGTTCTTTATTATCAGATTCATGAGATATAAAATTATTCTCTTAAATGGCTACCCAAGTTTTTCTAAATGCTGGTTCTCAGTTCTGTACTTCTTTCCAAAGACAACACACAGGGGAATCCAAAGTCTTACTGTCAAAGTGTGTTCCTTGGACCAGGAGCACTGGCATCACTTGGGTGCTTGTTAGAAATACAAATGTAGACTCTCACAACCCCATCCAGACTAATGGAATCAGCATCTGCATTTTAACAGCCCCACTGATCTAAACTAGAAAATCCAAGGTAATTGTACATGACCCAGGGAACTCAAACTGGTGCCCTGTGACAACCTAGAGGGGTGGGATGGTTTGGGAGGTGGGAGGAAGGCTCAAGAGTTAGAGGATACGTGTATCCCAATGGCCTATTCATGTTGATGTATGGCAGAAACCAACACAACACAACATCGTAAAGCAATTATCCTCCAATGAAAAATATTTTTTAAAAAAGCAATTGTATAGATACACAGACACACACACACATATAACTTTAAGATCATAGAATGTTCTATTATCAACTCACATTTTGTACAATATTTATTTAATAGTATCACCCTTAAGCAAAGTGTAAGCCTTCATCAGCTAGGCCTGGCATTCCTATCCCCCCAGGGCTCATGATCTGAGTCACCTAAATCTCTAAGTCCTGGGAAGATCAAGTTTCCCTAAGTTACTTCATGCTTCTCAGAGATCTATGTTCCTATGGTCACCTCTGCCTCTGGACTCCTCTTTCTACCTGGGCTGACTGAGTTCACATTGACCCAGATAAAAAAAAAATCAACCCTTCTATCATCTTGTACGGAAATCCATTTGCCAAAGCTTTTGTTGATTTTGTTAAAACTCAGAATAAAACACAGCTACATGGATATTTCATGAACATTATTTAAAAAGAAACTATATGCCAATCTAAAAAGTTAACCCAATGCTTAATGGATAAATAACACTAGACACACTGTCCCCCCCCCAAATTAGGAATATCCATAGCCACTTCCCTGAGTTAATATTTTTATTTTGCTGGAAAGTCCTAACCCACATAATCAGAAAAAAATCACAGGCATTATAGTTAGAAATAAGGAGGTAAAATTATTATAAATCAAAATTATATGACAGAATCCCTGGAAAATCTGGAAAATCAAAGATAATAAACAAAAAGTAAGACTAACCACAACCTGTGAATTCAAAACATTGCAAAACATAAGGCAAATGTAGTCAAAAGCTTTCATAAATATACCAACAATAAATTTGAAGATATAAAAAGGGGAAAGATCGCCCTGACATTACAAAAACAACATTTAAATAACAAGTAATAAACTCAACATTTTTAAATGATTTTAAGAAACACTTTAAAATTGTAGTGAGGGACCCAAAAGAAGACTTGAGCATTTGGAAAGGCACTGCATGTTCATGCATAGGATGACACATTTTTCTAAAGAGTTCTAGATTTCCTAAATATAGAAATTTAACATAATCACAGTAAAGTTACCATCCAGATGTTCAACAAAACAAACAACCTTGA
>SJYA01003302.1:301411-378375 GCA_006410615.1 Neotragus moschatus | reverse complement strand
CCACTTATAACTTACTTCTTGACTTTCCTTCCATTTTTACTTTTCTCCAATTTATTAATTCATAATGCTTACAATAACAAATAAAACTGATGAAGAGGTAGGAATATGTCTAGGTGGTTGAGCCAAGCATGCCCTTCTGGGTAGGGAAGCTCAGCTAGTCTGAAGGCTCTTTAGTAAATATGGAATGGTAGCAAAGAAAAAAGCCTTGAAGACTACCACCATTCACATTTGTGGTTTTACCAGCCAACCACACCAGATGACTTACAGTTCTTTATTTGCAACCAGCACTTACTTTCCTGAGTTTCAGTTCTACACTCTGAATTGCTTCTTGGATTTCACTGCTCATATCCATTGTCATCACAATGGCAGTGTGTCCAACACTGAACTCATCTTGCCCTGAAACCTACATATTTCTCAAAATCACCAGCCATTTCTGATACTCCCTCTCATCTTACCTTCTTACCCTTAGCTTTCTCTTTACACAGTAAATTGGTAATTTCAGATACAGCCTACCATATTGTTGTTCCCCTTCAGAAGAAAAATTATGTTAGATGGTCCTTGGCTATAGTTTATATGTTAGAACTGGACAGCAAATCCAACGCCTGCAGGAAATTCCATTAACATAACCCTATTATTGCTCCTGGAATGTGAAGTCAAGTGGGCCTTAGGAAGCATTACTACAAACAAAGCTAGTGGAGGTGATGGAACCCCAGTTGAGCTATTTCAAATCCTGAAAGATGATGCTTTGAAAGTGCTGCACTCAATATGTCAGCAAATTTGGAAAACTCAACAGTGGCCACAGGACTGGAAAAGGTCAGTTTTCATTCCAATCCCAAAGAAAGGCAATGCCAAAGAATGCTCAAGCTACCACACAACTGCACTCATCTCACACACTAGCAAATTAATGCTCAAAATTCTCCAAGCCAGGCATCAATAGTACATGAATTGTGAATTTCCAGGTGTTTGAATTGGATTTAGAAAAGGCACAGGAACCAGAGATCAAACTGCCAACATCCACTGGATCATTGAAAAAGCAAGAGAGCTCCAGAAAAACACCTATTTCTGTTCCAAAGCCTTAGACTATGTGGATCACAACAAACTGTGGAAAATTCTGAAAGAGATGGGAATACCAGACCACCTGACCTGCCTTCTGAAAAGTTTGTATGCAGGTCAAGAAGCAACAGTTAGAACTGGACATGGAACAAAGACTGGTTCCAAATGGGGAAAGGAGTACGTCAAGGCTGTATACTGTCATCCTGTTTATTTAACTTATATGCAGAGTACATCACTGGAGAAGGCAATGGCAGCCCACTCCAGTACTCTTGCCTGGAAAACCCCATGGATGGAGGAGCCTGATAGGCTACAGTCCATGGGGTCGCTAAGAGTGGGACACAACTGAGCAACTTCACTTTCACTTTTCACTTGCAGGCATTGGAGAAGGAAATGGCAACCCCCTCCAGTGTTCTTGCCTGGGGAATCCCAGGGATGGAGAAGCCTGGTGGGCTACCGTCTGTGGGGTCGCAGAGTCAGACATGACTGAAGTGACTTAGCAGTAGCAGCAGAGTACATCATGAGAAATGCTGGGCTGGATGAAGCATAAGCTGGAATCAAGATCGTCTGGAGAAATATCAATAAACTCAGATATGCAGACGACACGACACTTATGGCAGAAATTGAAGAACTAAAGAGCTTCTTGATGAAAGTGAAAGAGGAGAGTGAAAAAAGTTGTCTTAAAACTCAACATTCAGAAAACTAAGATCATGGCATTCAGTCCCATCACTTCATGGCAAATAGATGAAGAAACAGTGGAACCAGTGAGAGACTTTTTATTTGGGGGGCTTCAAAATCACTGCAAATGGTGACTGCAGCCATGAAACTAAAAGACACTTGCTCCTTGGAAGAAAAGTTATGACCAACCTAGACAGCATATTAAAAAGCAGAGACATTACTTTGCCAACAAAGGCCTGTCTAGTCAAAGCTTTGGTTTTTCCAGTAGTCATGTATGGATGTGAGAGTTGGACTATAAAGAAAGCTGAGTGCTAAAGAACTGATGCTTTTGAACTGTGGTGTTGGAGAAGACTCTTGAGAGTCCCTTGGACTACAAGGAGATCCCACCAGTCCATCCTAAAGGAAATTAGTCCTGAATATTCATTGGAAGGACTGATACTGAAGATGAAGCTCCAATACTTTAGCCACCTGATGCAAAGAACTGACTGATTGGAAGAGACCNGGTGTTGGAGAAGACTCTTGAGAGTCCCTTGGACTACAAGGAGATCCCACCAGTCCATCCTAAAGGAAATTAGTCCTGAATATTCATTGGAAGGACTGATACTGAAGATGAAGCTCCAATACTTTAGCCACCTGATGCAAAGAACTGACTGATTGGAAGAGACCCTGATGCTGGGAAAGCTGAAGGCAGGAGAGAAGGGGACGAGAGGATGAGATGGTTGCCTGGCATCACTGACTCAATGGACGTGAATTTGAGTAAGCTCTGGGAGTAGGTGAGGGACAGGGGACCCTGGCATGCTGCAGTCCATGGGGTCACAAAGAGTTGGACATGACTGAACAACTGAACTGAACTGATTATTGCTCCATTTTTCTTTGTGGTAATTATTATCTAGTGGTAAAGAATCTGCCTGTCAATGCTGGAGACACACGAAATGCAGGTCTGATTCTGAGATTAGGAAGATCACCTGGAGTAGGAAATGGCAACCCACTTCAGTATACTTGCTTGGAAAATCCCATAGACAGAGGAGCCTAAAGGGCTACAGTCCATGGGGTCACAGTTGGACATGACTGAGTGACTGAGCACACGCATACACGCAATTGTTAGTAAACTAGATCCATTACCAATTATTTCCCCAGGGAAGAAAGGATGAAATCTCCCACTCCTCCAAGCAAGACTATCGTGATGTTTCCTGCCTAGGTGGGTGGTAACTCACGCTGCTCTGCACAGCTCCTCTGCAGAGCACTGTGCGTCTCACCCATCGTGACCAGAGCCACTCTCGCCACTTCCAGCCCGCCATGTTAAATCTGCTCACCAGTAATGGCCCGCTTGTGACGGGATAGCAACTGGTCTAATAATTTAATCACAATAACATAATGATAATAACAAGTTTGCCACTAAACGCTAGCTTTTCCCACCATTTCAGCTTCAGAATAATTGGGGCGAAAGTAGATAACCAACAAGGATATACTGTATAGCACTGGGAACTATACTCAATACCTTAGAATAACATATAATGGAAAAGATTCTGTATATATGAGTCGCTTTACTGTACACCTGAAACTAATGCAACATTATACATCTACTGTACTTCATTTTAAATTAAAAAGTTAAATTTAAAACGTGTTTAATTAAAAAAATAACTGGAGTAGAAAGAAGAGGAATTAAGTTAAATTGTCCCAATGCAGTTACAGTACTGAGTGTACATGCACACACACACACACATGCACAAGTACATGCATATCTATACTGTATACTGCGCAAGTTGAGGAGAAAGGAGCCCGTGCTCTAGCTGCCAGGTATCAAGGACAGCAAGTTTCTAGCCTTTGGTTGGCCAAGAACAGAGTTTCTTAACCTTGGCACTATTGCCCCGGGTCTCGATAATTCCTTGCTGCGAGAGCTGTCCTGGACATTTTAGGATGTTTAGCAGCATCCCTGGCTTTGATCCACTAGATGCCAATGGCAGTCTGATAGCTTACAGTGAACAGTGTTGGATTCGTCATCTACGAAGAAGATTTAACTTCAGGACTAGGGACCAGACTTGATCACTCAAGAGCTTTTGTGTAGCAGAGTTTTATTAAAGTAAGAAAAGAGACAGAGAACGCTTCTGACATAGACATCAGAAGTTGGCCGGAGAATGCCCCCCTTGCTGGTGTTGGCAAGGGAGTTACATATTTTTTTAATTGGTGATTACAATTAATCAAAAGAATGTCTCAAGGTTGTAAAAATTTTACCAGGCCCACTCCCACAATTTACATTTTAGGATAACAGGATGAGAACTTAAAAACAGAAAGATCCTTCCAGACCCACTCCCATAATATACATTCTAAAATATCAGGATTAGCCGAAGATTTTCAGGAAGGAGAAACTGTCCTCAAGCAGGATACCTTGTTATATAATCCCTAGTACAGAGTTTAAACTGAGTTGTTTATTATGTAACCATCAGTTCGAGGCGTAAAAAAAAACGTTTTATGTGACTAAAACTACATTGGTCCTTTCCTCCTCCTTGAGAATTCCAGACCCCTATCTACTCCTCGAGAACCCCAGACCTCTCTTCTTGGGGACCCCCAGACTTCTGATCAATCTGCGTAGGAACTGACTCTCTCAAATCTCTACCTCTAGTGTGACAACCAAAACCAGTTCTAGACATTGCCTACTGGATAGGATGAGGGCAATGAAACCCCATCTCTACCGGAGAAGCACTGCTGTAAACGAAAGCAAGGCCCTGCCTCCAATCAAACCTCATGCATGATGGAGTCCCAAACACAGTAAAAGGCTGGGCATCTCCCCGTCAGCATTCATCAGAGGACAACCTTCAGTTTTTTGAACTGGTCCCATGGCAGGCCTGTCACTGCCCTCCCAGGCAGGTTATCAAGGAGAGTTCAGTCTTAAATAAGTTCCACTATAAATGACAGAAACTTTTTCAAACAGTGATGCCCTGTATACATATGGACACATAGAAGTAGAGTTCAGATAAGTCGGGAGTGACCCACAATAAAAGGTGGTTATCTATAATCAGTGAATTAATTCACTTTTTAAAGGTTTATGTTAGGAGACCCTGGTCTCATCAAAACTAAATAAAACACACACACACACACACACACACACACACAAACACATGGCCTGGAACTTATTAGCAATAATATAGTCTCTGAAATTATTACAATAGTATTAAAACTATTAAGCAGAATCATAACCTCCAGTAATTGAATTTTACTGGCAATAAATTCCTTTGATGAAAAGGGGCATTGATCTCAGAGAGTGTGAGGCAGCCCTGGCCCCCGAGACAGACATGATGTGGACATGGTCCCTCTAAGCACAGATGTGGCGAGCCCCGGTGAATCCGGGCAGACCCGTGCAGCCCTGAGCTACAAGGATGCTCACCAGCTCTGTCTTAGCAACTTGCCCTCGTGTATTCAGGCCTCAGCAAAGACCATAAAGGTCATGGACAGTGCTGCCAATGGAAGGTCCCTGGACCTTACTGCAGACTGGTGAAGAGTGAAGTTGGGAAAGCAAACTCTCCCTGTTGTCAGGTGAGTAACTCTTCTTTGTAAAACCCTCCTCCAGCTCACATCTCACTTAGAAGAAAATACACCGCCCCCCCCCACCCCCTCTCCCCACCCAGAGAGCTCCAGCCCCTGCGTCCTCTCCTACCTTCTGCCTCCACTCATCCCATGCAGGCCCCACTGGCTTTTCCTGGTTCATTCCAATCACAGGACCTCTCCTGTGCCATCACCACCGTCCGGACCACTCTTTGTCCTCGTCTTTACAGGGCTAGGTCCTTCTCATCATTCAGGTCTCAGCTAAAATGCCTCTCCCCACCCCAACTACTTAGACAGAGGTCTTCCTGATGCCCACAGCTGAGGCTGTATTCAGGGTCTCAATCTGTCCTGTGCACGCTGATCTCCTGGAGAGCCTGCTACAACGCAGACTTGGACTCAGTGGTGGGGGGATGCTATTGAAGCTGTGATTCTACATTTCTAACAAGCTCCCAGGAGATGCAAATCTCTGCTTCATGGAAGTACCAGCGTCACCCTTCAATTCCCGTCACACTGTGTGCTGTGCTAAATCACTTCAGTCATGTCCGACTCTGCGTGACCCCATGGACTGCAGCCCGCCAGGCTCCTCTGTCCATGGGATTCTCCAGGCAAGAATACTGGAGTGGGTTGGCATGCCTTCCTCCAGGGGATTTTTCTGACCCAGGGATCAAACCTGCGCCTCTTACGTCTCCTGTATTGGCAGGCAGATTCTTTACCACTACGCCACCTGTTTCACTTTCTTCATGGTATCTCTCACACTTTGAAATCATCTGTTCATGTACTGGTCGTTCATTGGCTGGTTGATCTATTTGTTTACTTAGAAGGTAAATTCCGNATGCCTTCCTCCAGGGGATTTTTCTGACCCAGGGATCAAACCTGCGCCTCTTACGTCTCCTGTATTGGCAGGCAGATTCTTTACCACTACGCCACCTGTTTCACTTTCTTCATGGTATCTCTCACACTTTGAAATCATCTGTTCATGTACTGGTCGTTCATTGGCTGGTTGATCTATTTGTTTACTTAGAAGGTAAATTCCGTAAGACTCAGGACTTTGTCCACCGTGTTCACCTTTGTATTCTCAGCACTTGACACAGGACCTGGCACATCACAGATGTGCATACATCACAAAGCATCACAGATGCTCTATACATACTGTTGAATGAACGGTGCTGTTGGATTCATTGACTCTTTCACCCTGCCTGCTTACTGGCTGCTTCAGTGACGGCTCATTTACAAACCAGGATCTAGGCTCTAAGTAATAGAACAGTGCAGGCCATTCAAACGCCGGGCAGGAATTGCTAGTTCCAGGTCCAAGCTGAGATATGAAGTTTCTACTAGAATTTAAATCTGCTGTCACTAAGCACAATTTTAGTGGAGATGATGTATTTTTCATAGCAAGAGGTTCCTGATGAAGGAAGCAATGCCTTACCTTTCCTCTAGTCTAAGCTCCTCATCTCATGACAGACTGTGTAAACTAGACCCATTGGGGTGACACATTTTGAGTGGCACTAATATAAGGGATAGAAACCTTAAAATATATTTTCCGATTTCTTTTTTTAAAAATTAATTTGCTTATTGTAATTGGAGGCTAATTACAATATTGTGGGTTTTGCCATACATCGAAATGAATCAGCCACAGGTGCACATAGCCATAGGTAGGTAAAATAAATATCCTTTGAAATACATAATTACAAATTATTTTTGTCATGTACTGCAATAAAGTATTGTATGAGACAAGAAATTGACCCCCTTGTCCTTCCCTCCTAGCTACGCCCTCCCAAGGTCACCTGCACTCCATCATAACCATGAATTTCCCCACTGTTTCCCTGATGGAGTCTTCCCACCACTTCCACCACACCCTGGCACATTTCCATGCCCATTCCCCACCCCCACATGACCGTGACCCTCCTTGCTGCATGGCCTTACATGCCTCATCTGGGTCACACTCCTCCTGCCACTCCCCTGTTTCCTCCTTGGCCACACCTGTATCCCATGCACAGCTAGCTGTGCGCTCCTGCTGAGACCCGAGCTTCTGCATCAAGTCCTCATTGCTGGCCCATGCTTCCTTCCCACACTCTGGCCATGCCATTCGTGAACAGGCCAAACCTTCTGTGTTCCCTCTTCCCAAAAGCCTAACCCTGGGAAACTCTGGAGATGGGCCTCAGGTCTTCCAAGAAATTATGAAAGGAATCTAATAAATTTTGACAGAGAACAGAGAGTGACCGGCGAGATAATAATTAATGGCAGAAAAGAAGAAAGAATTATGGACAGAAGGGGGAATTCTCTGAGATACAGAATTGTGAAACACAACGAAGTTTTGTAAGAATGGAAAACTATGAGAGAAAGTGGTAAGTTGGGGAGAAGAAAAGAACTGGAAGGAAACCAGGAAATTATTAGAAAGAACAGAAAACTTGGGATGAGTAGAATTGTTGGAGACAAAGGGAACTGTGGAAAAGAATAGAGAATTGTGGAAGGGATGGAGAATTGTATGAAAACGCTGAACTCTGGAGAAGAACAGAGAATTGTGATATAGATTGGGAATTACAGGATATCAGGATGGCTGAGTGGTCTAAGGTGCTAGACTCAAGCTTAGCTTCCCCACTCTGGGGTTTCTGGTCTTCCAGAANGAAGAGTTGACTCATTGGAAAAGACCCTGATGCTGGGAGGGATTGGGGGCAGGAGGAAAAGGAGACGACAGAGGATGAGATGGCTGGATGGCATCACCAACTCGATGGACATGAGTTTGAGTGAACTCCAGGAGTTGGTGATGGACAGGGAGGCCTGGCGTTCTGTGATGGGGTCACAGAGTCCGACATGACTGAGCAACTGAACTGAACTGATAGATAATTGTGGGGGTCAAGTGGAACTATGGGAAAGAACATCAAATGGTGGGAGACACATGGAGTAGCGGGGAAGAATACAGAATTGTCAGAGTCAAGCAGAATGATGGGAAAGAACACAGAATTCTGAGAGGCATGGAACTATGGAAATGAACAAAGAATCTTGGAGTCAAGTGGAACTTTGGAGCAGAATGTAGAACTGTGCATCGCACATGGAACTGTGGAAAGGAACAACGAGTTCAGGGAGTCATGTGGAACTTTGGGGTAGAATAAAGAATTGTGGGAAGAACTGTGTGAGACGGAAATAAAACAGAATCCTGGGAGGTAAGGGGAACTTAGAGGAAGAATATAGAATTGTGAGAAAGAATAGAGAATTGTGAAAGACACCTGAACCTATAGGAAAGAACAGAGAATTGTCGGAGTTAAGCAGAACAAGGGGAAAAACAAAGAAATGTGAGAAAGAACAGAAAATTGTTGGAGACATATGCATCTGTGGGAAAGAACAGAGAATTGTGGGAGACACATGGAACTGTGGAAACAACAGAGAATTGTGGGAGTCAAGCAGAATTATGGGAAAGAACACTGAATTTTGAGAGACATGGAACTATGGAAAAGAACATATAATTTAGAAAGACACATGAAACTATGGGGAAGAACAGAATTGTGGGAAGCTAGTGGAATTATAGGAAACAATAGATAATTTTGGGAGTCAAGTGGAACATCTGAGTAGAAGGTAGAATGATGAATCACACACGGAACTTGTGGAAAAACAGAGACTTCTGGGAGAGACATGGGAACTATGGGAAAGAACAGAATTGTGAGAGGCACATGGAACTATGGGGAAGAACAGAAAATTCTGGGAGTTAAGTGGAACTATGGAAAAGAAGACAGAATTGTGGGAGATACATGGAACTATGGGAAAGGACATAGATCTATACTAAAGAACATAGAATTTTGTAGACTCATGGATCTATGGGAAAGAACAAAGAATTCTGTGTTTAGCAGAACAAGGATATAGAATTTTGAGAGACACATGGATCTACGGGAAAGAAGAGAGCATTCCAAGTCAAGAAGAACTATGAAAAAGTACAAAGAATTTTGGAAAAGAATATGGAATTTTGGGAGTCAATAGAAGTAGGGGAAAGAGTGCAGAATTTTGAGAGACATAAGAATCAATGGGAAAGAACAGAGACTTCTGTATCAAGCAGAACTATGGAAAAAACACATAATAGTAGCAAAGAATAGAGGATTGTGGGAGACACCTGGAATATGGGAAAGAACATAGAATACTGACTGACACATGGATCTATGGGAAGGAACAGAGAATTCCAAGTCAAGGAGAAATATGGAAAAGAACACAGACATCTGGATAAGAACAATGAATTAAGGGAAACATGGAACTATGAGAAAAAAACAGAAATTTTCAGACACATGGATCTGTGGGAAAGAACAGAGAATTTTTGGAGTTAAGCAGAAAAAAAGAGTGAAGAATATATAATTTTGAGAGACACATAGATCTTTGAGAAAGACTGACGAATTCTAGGATTTAAGCAGAAGTATGGTAAAGAACATAGGATTTTGAGAGACATGGAACAATGAGAAAAATCAGAGAATTGGGGGAGACATGGATCTTGTGCAAGAACATAGAATTTTGTAGACACATGGAACTATGGGAAAGAAGAATGATTTCTGAGAGTTAAGAGGAACTATGGGAAATAACAGAGAACTTTGGGAGACACATGGAACTATGGGAAAGAACACAGAATTTTTTAGACATATGGATCTACTGGAAGGAAAGAATTGAGAATTACGGTAGTATAGAGAACTAGGGAGAAGAACGCAGAATTTTGAGAGACATGGATCTTAGGAAAGAACAGAATTCTGAGTAAAGCATAAATATGGAAAAGTATACAGACTTGTGGAAAAGAACAGAGAATTGTGGGAGATGTATGGAATTACGAGAAACAACGTGGAACTTTTTACACACATGGATATGGGGAAAGAACAGAGAATTCTGGGAATTAAGCAGACCTATGGGAAAGAATATGAGATTTTGAGAGACATGGAACGATGAGAAAGAACAGAGAATGGTGGGAGATAACATGGAAGTATGGGAAGGAACACAGAATTTTGAGAGATACATGGAACTATGGGAAATAAAAGAGAATTCTGGGAGTTAAGTGAAACTATACAGAAGAACATAGAATTTTGAGAGACACAGGGAACTATGGGAAAAAATAGAAAATTCTGGGATTCAAGCAGAACTATAGGAAAGAGCATCAAATTTTGAAAAACACATGGAACTATGGGAAAGAACATGGAATTGTGGGAGTCCAGCTGAACTATGGGAAAGAACATAGAATTGTGGGCATCAAGCAGAACTTTGGGTAGAACACAGAATTATGCATCAAACATGGAACTGAGGGAAAGAACAGATAATTGTGGGAGTCAAGTGAAACTATGGGAAAGAACATCATATTTTGAGAAACACTTGGAAATATGGAAAGAACAGAATTCTTGGAGTCACATGAAACTCTGGGGAAGAATATAGAATTGTGCACAAGAATAGAGTATTGTGGGAAATATCTTGAACTGTGGGAAAGAACAGAATTTTGTGAGTTAAGTGAAACTATGGGAAAGAATACAGAAATCTGGGAGTCGAGCAGAACTTTGAGGAAGAACACAGAATTGTGGGAGTGAATAGAGAATGGTGGGATACACATAGAACTGTGGGGAAAACACAGAATTTTGAGAGTAAGCAGAACTATGGGAAAGAACATAGAATTTGGGGAGACACTTGGAGGTATGGGAAAGAACCGAATTTTGGGAGTCAAGTGAACTATGACATTCTCATTTACAATTGCAACATAAAGAAAAAAATACCTAGGGATGAATTCACCAGGAAGTTGAAAAATCTGAACATTGAAAAGTATAAGATATTTATCAAAGAAATCAAAGGAAACACAAGTAAATGGAAGAATATTCTGTGTTCATTGACTGGAATGATCAATATTGTTAAAATGACCATAGAAACGCAAAAACAATCTACATATTCAATGCAATCCCTATTCAAATTCCAATGCATTTTTTTTTCCACAGAAACAGAACAAAGAATCCTAAAATTTGTATGGAATCACAAAAGATTCCCAGACAGCCAAAATAGTCTTGAAAAACAAGAACAAAGCTGGAGGCACTACAAAGGCTGATTTGAAAGCTACAGTAATCAAAACATGGTATGGTACTGGCATAAAAAGAGACACATAGATCAATGGAACAGAATAGAGCCCAGAAATAAATCCATGAATATATGCACAAATAATTTACAACAAAAGAGCCAGGAATATACAGTGAGGAAAGAACAGTCTCTTCAGTAAATGGTGCTAGACAAGTGCACAGCCACATGCAAAAAGAATGAAACTGACCCGCTATCATACACTATGCAAATATTAACTCGAAATAGATTAACACCTTGAATGTAAGGCCTGAAACCAGAAAACTCCTACTAGAAAACTCCCACAAGTTTACAAGGCACTAAACTCCTTGACATTGGTCTTGGAGGTGATTTGGCAACAAAAGTAAAAATAAACAAGTGGGACTCTATCAAACCAAAAGCTTTTGCAGAGCAAAGAAAATCAACAAAATGAAAAGGAAACATACCAAATGGGAGAAAAAATTATAAATCATAGATCTGATAAGGTATTAATGCCATATATATATATATACACACACGCATACAATTCAATGGCAAAAAAGACAACCCAACTAAAAAATGGGAAGAAAAACTGAATAGATATTTTCCCAAAGAAGATATATAGATAGCCAACAGATATATAAAATGCGCTCAGAATCACTAATCCTCAGGTAAAGGCAAATAAATCCAGATGATATATCACATCACACCTGTCAGAATAACTACTATCAAAAAGACAAGAAAAAAGGAATGAGGATGTAGAGAAAAGCAAACTCTTGTGCATTGCTAGTGGAAATGTAAATCGATGCAGTCACTACAAAAAAAGCATGAAAGTTACTCAAAAAAAAAAAAAAAATAGAACTACCATCTGATCCAGCAATTCCATTTCTGGTTATTTAGCCAAAGGAAATGAAAACACTAACTTGCAAAGATACATACACCCACATGTTCATTAAAACATCATTTACAATAGCCAAGACATGGAAGCAAACTAAGTGCCCATCAATGGATGAATGGATAAAGATGTGGTATTTGTGTACAATGATTATTATTCTGCCAGGAAAGAATGAAATCCTGCCATTTGAGACAACATGGAAAGATGTTAAGGGCATTATGGTAAGTGAAATAAGTCAAAAAGAGAAAGATAAATACCTATAGAATCTTTAAAAAAAGGACTCATAGATACAGAGAAGAAATTTGGGGTGCCAGAGGCCAGGGGTTGGGGGCAGGGTGAAATAGGTGAAGTGGTGAAATGATGCAAATTTCAAGTTCTCAGGATATAATATAGAGCATGGCAACTACAGTTAATAGCACTGCATTATATATTTGAAAGGTGCTAATTGAGTAGAACTTCAAAGTTTTCATCACAAGAAAAAATTTTGTATCTAAGTGTGTGATGGATGTTGATTGGACTTATTGTGGTGATCACTTCCCAGTACATACATATATCAAATCATTATGTTGTACACCTGAAACTAGTACAACATACACCAACTTTATCTCGATTAAAAAAACAACCCCTCCGTCACAAAAGTAATGGGAAAGATGGAATTATGGGAGAAGCAGAGAATTGTGGGAGAAAAATAGAATTGTGAGAGAGAGGGAAATTCAGGAAAGAATAAAGAATTGTGGAAAGCATAGGGAATTCTGGGAAAGACCACAGAGATGTGGGAGATACAGGGACTTGTGGGAAAAACAAAACTGTGGGGGGAGGGAATGTGGGTATGGGGGAATTGTGGAAGAGATCAGAATATTATGAGAGAAAAGAATTGTGAGAGAGAATAATTGTGGAAGAGATGGGGAATTATAGGAGAAATGGAAATATGGGAAAGAAAGAATTGTTCAAGAGATGAGGAACTGTGAGAGCTCTGAGAACAAAGTAACGCTTTGTAAACAGAAGTAACTGCAGGTTTGGAAAGGAGGTTCATTTTACCAGGACCCGTCATAAATTTTGTTTGAAACTCTAAGAGATTCAGTTTTTCCTCTTTGCTAAACCCTGGGTCTGACAGTAGTTTATATCACATTACCAGGGACTGGCAAACCTGTTTACACTGCCTGTGTACCTGCATGCACACACACAAACATACACTCACACACAAATGCACACACACATATACACACATACAAATAAATACACGCCTTGGAAATTTCATACATGAGTAGAAATAAACCTAATAAAATGGCTGGGAATTTTTTTTAAAACCTCCTAAAAATAAAGCAAAATGGAAAAGTGAGAGAAAATATAAGAAAATTATACTGCCAGTCTAGGAATCTAACGAATGAGTAATAGAAGTTCCATAAAAGAGAGAATGAAGAAAGAGGAGGGGAGCAAGTCATTCAGAAAATTAATAACATAAGAGAATACTGAGAGCAGGACCATATAGTCCTTGCTCCCCTACCATATCCTCTGCCTTCCTTTTGCCTGTGGAAAACTTTAGTCAAAGAATAAGTTTAGTCAGAGAAGTGAGAAATGCTGAAACAAAGGGAAACAGTCAAAGAAGACTAAATAATAATGTAGTCATTAGGCAGAGGCAAGGACCTTTGGTTCTTTCTCAAGGGCTCTAAATAGTATTCTGAGCCACATTCTGTGAGCTGTCTTACAGGCACCAAAACAATTCTCAGAACTGACCACAAAAAAATGGGAACAAGTGGACCCTGGGACAGAAGATTAACTGTACCTAAAATAATCAAGATGATGCTGGTCAGACCACTGATGATCAATTTGAAGATGACTGTTAGAGATGACTATGCTGTCTCTGCATGTAACCCTCCCCCCACCAAATCTGAGAGGGAGTCAACCTTCAGACAGATGTCCCCCACCCTCCCCCTCAGTTGCCAGTATCTAAAATAAAGCAACCTTTCCTTTCCACCAATCTGGCCTGTTTATTGGCTTTTGAGCAGCGAGCAGCCAAAGCCACCATAAACTCCTTTCAGTAACAAGATCTCTAACATGAAGGATATGAGCATTCAGAATGAATGGGCCCATCAAGTGCAAAGCCAATGGAAGCAAAGAGCACATCTTTTCAGACCACTGTAAAGAAGAGAAGATCCTAAAAATATCGAGGAAGAAAAAAAATGACATCTGATTTCTCAATATCAACAATGAAAACTAGAAGATAATGAAGCAATTTCTTCACAATTTGGAATGATATGTTTCTAAACTTAGAATTATATATCCAAGCTACCAGTCAAGTGGGAGGGTAAAACACAGACATTTTGGATTTCCAAGACCTTAAAAACTGATGTACTCCCAAAACAATGCAAAGAAGAATACACAGCATCCAAGAACCAGAGACCCAAATCAAGACAAGAAAAGGTTGACAGCAAGGTCCAGGAAGACAATAGGCACAAATCATTTCCAAACAGTCTAGAACTGGGCAGTGGCAGAGGTCAGCTGTTTATCCAAGAGTGAGGACTCAAGGGGTTGGGGGAAAGAAAACATACAGTAGCTACTTGGAGAAACAAATGGCAATCTACTTTAGTATTCCTGCCTGGAAAATTCCACGGACAGAGAAGCCTGCTGGGCTACAGTCCATGGAGTCGCAAAGAATCAGACACAACTGAGTGACTGAGCGTATATATAGAGTGAAAGGGAAGTCACTCTTTGCCCACCAGGATCCTCCATCCATGGGGTTTTCCAGGCATGAGTCCTGGTGTGGGTTGCCATTTCCTTCTCCAGGGTATCTTCCTGACCCAGGGATCGAACTCTGGTCTCCTGCATTATAGGCAGACGTTTTACCGTCTAAGCCACATACAGAGTAGTTGATATATTTGAATGCTGACAGATAATCATTTAAAACTAAACAAAGGGGAAAAAGAGAAAACAAGGATTAAATTCTAATGGAAATTTTGTACGAGAGAAACTGTCATCAGCAGTCATTACAAATATTTTTATAGTCATAATAACATAAATACTGAAGTCCTAAGGGAAATCAGTCCTGAATATTCCCTGGAAGAACTGATGCTGAAAGTGAAGCTCCAGTATTTTGGTCACCTGACGCAAAGAGCTGACTCATTGGAAAAGATCCTGATGCTGGGAAATATTGAAGGCAGGAAGAGAAGGGGACGACAGAGGAGGAGATGGTTGGATGGCATCACTGACTCGATGGACATGAGTTTGAGCAAGCTCTGGGAGTTGGTGATGGACAGGGAGGCCTGGCATGCTGCAGTCCATGTGGTCACAAATTTGGACACGACTGAGCGACTAAACTGAACTGAATGTAAATACTAAACAAGATTTCTCCAAAATGGTTTATAACTATTGGTAGAGGGGAGGGATGCACGTGTATGTGTGTGCACGTTTGTGTTAGCATGCTACTTAGAATGTGGAGGGACAAACAAGAAGAAACAATTCAGAGTGGAAACTGAGGCCGAAGGTGTCCTGCCACAGTCTTCTCACCCACCTACTGGTTTTCCTGTAACTCCCAGTATTAGTATTAGTAGCTCCTTCTCTATAAAGCATTCTTTACTTCTTCCTTTCTATCCACTTGCTGCACATCAACCTCACAACAGTCACTTCTTCCCAAAGTCCAGGAACAATCTGCACATCCATATACTGAGATGCAAATACGGTTAGTTGTCATGCCTGTCTCTTCAATTGCCAAAGGTTCTTGCCCCCTTTGTGAAACATGCCCCTTTGGAATCTGGTGAAGTGTGTTATCTTCTCAAAATAGTATTTTTACGTGCATAAAACAAATTATAAAAGAAGCCAATTACAGTTGCTCCTCAGTATCCACGGGGGCGTGGTTCCAGAACCCACCACAGATCTCCAAATCCAAAGAAGCTCAAGCCCCATAGTCAGCCTTCCATATCCATGATCCAACTACTCCCAGATTCTAGTATTTATTGGAAAGAAAAAACCCACATGTAAATAGACACGTGCAGTTCAAGCCCATGTTNGTGGTCACAAATTTGGACACGACTGAGCGACTAAACTGAACTGAATGTAAATACTAAACAAGATTTCTCCAAAATGGTTTATAACTATTGGTAGAGGGGAGGGATGCACGTGTATGTGTGTGCACGTTTGTGTTAGCATGCTACTTAGAATGTGGAGGGACAAACAAGAAGAAACAATTCAGAGTGGAAACTGAGGCCGAAGGTGTCCTGCCACAGTCTTCTCACCCACCTACTGGTTTTCCTGTAACTCCCAGTATTAGTATTAGTAGCTCCTTCTCTATAAAGCATTCTTTACTTCTTCCTTTCTATCCACTTGCTGCACATCAACCTCACAACAGTCACTTCTTCCCAAAGTCCAGGAACAATCTGCACATCCATATACTGAGATGCAAATACGGTTAGTTGTCATGCCTGTCTCTTCAATTGCCAAAGGTTCTTGCCCCCTTTGTGAAACATGCCCCTTTGGAATCTGGTGAAGTGTGTTATCTTCTCAAAATAGTATTTTTACGTGCATAAAACAAATTATAAAAGAAGCCAATTACAGTTGCTCCTCAGTATCCACGGGGGCGTGGTTCCAGAACCCACCACAGATCTCCAAATCCAAAGAAGCTCAAGCCCCATAGTCAGCCTTCCATATCCATGATCCAACTACTCCCAGATTCTAGTATTTATTGGAAAGAAAAAACCCACATGTAAATAGACACGTGCAGTTCAAGCCCATGTTATTCAAAGGCCGACTGTATACTGAAATATAGTTATCAACAGATTAAAAAAAAAAAGATTGTGTAGGTTAAAGGCTAGGTTGCCCAGGAAATACACACCAAAGTAATATAGTTTTTTAAAATGCTGTCTTGATCCAGTTTTGAGGCACTGGATAGAGGCTGGTCAGTTCCCTGACTTGAGCATCTAAGCCCACAGCCACCAATCACCTCCCTTACTGGGCTCTTATATTCTGGGCCACTATCTACCTGCCCTCATCACCCCTGGGCCAGGTAGCAAACAACTGGGGATAGCTCCTATGCTCCAGAGCCTGCTGAAATTATTCAAATCAGCCAGTCCTCAACCTGCTTGCCCTGCCTTGCTGGCTCCTCTGCCCCTGTGATTTCCCAGGCAAGAATACTGGAGCTGATTTCTGTTTCCTCCTCCAGGGGATCTTCCCCACCCTGAAATTGAAACTGTATCTCTTGCATTTCCTGCACTGGCAGGTGGATTCTTTCCCACTGTGCCACCCAGGAAGCCCTCTTTCCTATGGAAACCATAATAAAGACTCATGCCCACAGTTCCCCTCTCCATCCCTGCCTAGTGGTGTGCCCAGTGCTCCCATGTGTGGTGCCTCATGGTGTGATATGTACTCCGACTCTTGGGATCTGTGAATATAATAAAATACCTTTTTAATGGTAGTCATTTTCTGTCATCAAATCTAAGCAAAATTACGATTAAAAAGGCTGAGATTCCACAAGATTTGTGCATACAAATGTCCTCATGAACAACTTTGAGAGTGACGGAAAGACAAGGCAAAGGGAAAAATCGAACTGTAATGCAGTCAGAGTGGGAGCCTCAGCTCATCCTAGAAGCAGCTCTGAAGCCGCGATGGCCCTTCTGAGTTGTCCCCCTTGAGGCTAGGGGCCTGGGCTTAGGTGCACTGCAGCCTATTATTCTCACAGAGGGAATATGATTTTACCTGAAGCAGTTCTCTTAGGCACTGGGCAATTCCTGAAAAGAGACTTCACAGATGCACTACGGTGATACAGAAAGACATATGCTTTTTATTTACATTTTAAATAACAAGATAAACTTACTTCAATTTTAAAGTAGTGATGAATAGTAGCATTTTGAGACAGAAATGACAATCATATATAACATCATTTCTCTGTAATTGCTACNCCTCTCTCATCGGATCACCACCTCGGGACCCTCTGCCCTTCAACCCCAGGCCTACAGCCCCCTCGCTATGACATGGCTTCTCAGGGACAGCCTCACTTCACCCCCAAAGTGTCCGCACACCCTTAGAAACATCCCCCCAAAGGTGTAGATTTCACACTAGTATGTCCCAAAGGGGGTGATCTCTTAAAGCTGTCCCTCATCAAAGTGGAGGGTGAAGTGGAGCCCCTGCCCAGTACATTTCTATAAAGGTGACAAGAAGGAAAAACAAGGGCTGGCCACATTAAGAATACTAAGGGAATAGTGGGAACCCAGGCATCAAGCATTCATCTCTCTGGTTTGGCCCGTGTGAATTTAGAATTGCTTGGATTCAACATTGGGAGTCCCACCATGGGCTTGTCTGCATCTACCCCTGCTGCTTCTACAGTTCAGACCTCTACCCCTGCTGCTTCAGATCATCAGACAGCAGCCCCAACGTCTGGATGCCCAATGCATGAAGGGAAAGTGAAAGGTAATGGACCATTTATCTAGAAGATAAAAAGAGAATTCTCCAAAAGAGCTCTGAGAAGGCAGTATAGCATGCTGGTGAGGCTCCTAAGGCTTGGGAGTGGGGTGACCTGGGTTTGGTCCTTTTGCTGTTACTTTCAAGGTACGTGACTGTAGACAAGTTACTTCTCTAAGTCTCATCCCATCATCACCTGTAAGCTGAGGATATAGTATTGCCCAGGGTTATGGTCATGACTGAAGATCGTGGGTAAGCGAGGAGGGATTGCTCAGCCCCTACTCCAACAATTTGCCATTGTCTACTTTAGCGGGTTTTTGAGGAGGCAAGCCCCCCTCAGCCCAGAGGACACTTGGCAATGCCTGGAGGCCTTGCTGCCTGTCATAACTCAGAGGGGAGGGTACATCTAATGAGAAGACAGGAGTGCTGCTAAATATCCTACAATGTACAGTGCAGACCCTGCAACAGACAGTCACCTGGCCCCAGATGTCGAGAGTGCCCAGGCTGAGCTTTGGTCTAGATCATGTCTTTCTTTATCCAGACAGCTTTACTCCTCTCTCTGTTGGATTACTCTCTGTGTAGAAATAAGTCATTGCCATTTTTTTAGGTGCAAAGGTGAGGCTTGAAATGCTTTCCTTTTTCATTGGTCCACCTGCTGCCTTAGATTGTCTTTGTAAAAGTACAAATCCACCAGATGTGTGACTTCTTGTTTCCAGACATGAGGGCAAGAAGCAGTGTTAGCGTGCTTACCTAGTGCTGACACTTGCTGTGTTATAGCTGTTCATTCCTTCAGTCAGCCCACAAGAATGTGCTCCCTGCCCACCCTGTGCCAAGCACTGAGTGGTTCTGTGTGTTTTGTTTTTCCACTGGAGAACAGCAGTGTCTAAAACAGACACAAATCCTTTGCCTACTGGAGTTTTGATTCTCATCCTCAAAATCCTGCATGGTACATCCCCTACCCCCAGCCCTTTGTTTCATAATTAAGGAAACTTACAAGTCACACAGCTAGTAAGTGGCAAAACCAGCGAAAATTCTGGGGCCCTGAATAAGGACCAGTCCGGTGCTCTTCTAGGGTTTCTCCTTGCAGGCAGAATGCAGGCAAACATGGACGAAGCAGGTGTGTATCTGTTCTGAACATCTCCAGAAAGTCACACAGTGCTGTCTAGGGTCTGATTTCATTTGCTGTGTTCCTAGGAGAGCTGTCAGTCAGATGAATTTGCATTAGGAAAGAAGGTGGGTATCTGCAGGAGACTGAAGAAGCTAGTGATTCTCTGATATGAAAAACGTAAACGGGATTTTCTTTCCAATACCAGTTGGGACCAGTGTGCCAGAAGGGACTGGCGAGGAGAGGGGGCGGAACAGGTCTCCCTCCACCCCTCAGTAGACAGCTCTACAGGGTCCTCGCAGAGGAAAGGAAGTAAACGGAAATTTGTCTTTTGCGTGTAGGGCGCCCAGAGTTCAGTGTCTCCTTGGTTTTCACTGCTGCTGCCCAAGATAAGGGTTCCTTTCCACCAGCTGTGTCTTCTGGGCCACAGCTCTCCCCTCGCCTGCCTGCCTCCTGTGTCTACACTGCCTTCCCGGCCTGCACACTTGTTTCCAGCGGCGCCTGGGATCCTTAGTCACTGACTCCCCTGCCCGCTGCTGTTCCTGAAGTGGCATCTGGACCCCACGTGGACTGGGGGGCGTTTTCTTTAGTGGGTGCCTTTGCCTGATGAACTTGCTGTCTCCTGACAGTAAATCGAGCCTCAGCCAGGTGGTCTTGTTTTAGTCCTGGAACAGGGCACAAGCACAGCACATCCTGGATTTTCCCCACGAGCCTTTTGGACGGCTCCTCTGCTCATTTTTACCTCCTGTCCCAGTCCCTGAGAGAAGGCATCCATAATGAAAGCCTGGCCTCCTGTGCCCTGGTGGGAGTTGGGTCTTGTCTGGAACTGGGGAATAGAGAAGTCGGGGAGACCCATTCACGGGGGGCCCTGCCCCCAGAGGTACCTCTGACAGCTCATAGCAACTCTCTGCTCCATTTCCTAAACCCCTGCTGTGGGCAGTACCTACTCTTGCCAGTGCTGAGACTCTGGGGGTTTATTTTTCTTGGGGGGTAACACAATAGGAGAATGGGTAACCCATTTCTCTTCCAAGGGGAAAGTTAATTTATGGAGCCTCTTCCTGGTCTGTAGGATGTTAGATTGTCAGCCAGCTTAGCGCTTGGTAGCTGTGACCAGTAGAATCCTAACTTGTCTGTGCCAGTGATCCCTGGTCAGACGTTTGACTTTTCAGGGCCTGGATTGAGAGCCAGATGTCCTGCCTTTGTGGTGACAGCGTTTTCACCCTTGATCTGTTTCAGGCTGTCCAGTGAGTGCCGAGCCATCGGACTCAACCTGTGGGAGCAAAACGAACTCTGTGCCTGCGCACCAGGAGCGCGCCTACGAGTACGTGCAATGTCCCATCACCGGCGCCAAGGCCGGGAATAAGGAGAACTTGGATCCTTCTAACCTGGTAACCCTCGACCAGCCCCTCTGCCCAGAAGTTTTTAACATAGGGATGCTCTTACAGGCTCCCAAACTACAGGCTGCTAGGAGTGATCCTTCTGTCCTTTGAAAACGGAGAAGTCTGATATTCCATCCATAGTGAAAATCTAGACTGTGTCATTAAGTGTAGTTTCAGAGAGCGCCTAGGAGAGCCATCAGCTATCCCCAAGCGCCAGAGCAGGCTGACCTGGAATCAGCCACGCCAGAGGATGTTGCTTTGGGGGTAGAGTATTAGGTGGGCGGGAGACCTGTTAGCAGCACCCTAGAGTTTGGAAAGGTGTTGCTTGTTTGGGGAAACACCATAGGCACACTGCAAGGTTGGGGTGCCTCTTAAGGCACAGCTGGGTGCCAGCCTTGTGTGACCACCAGTGACAGAATGCCATCGAGAAAGTGGTGGTATGGCATTCTGTTGTGTATACATATCGATACACATACATTTATCGGCTCATCTTTTCCAGAAATTTGTAGCAGTGCCTGCCCATCATGGTATTAGTTTTTACTTTCTAATTCTTGAGAAAAAGACCAAATGTTTGACTGTAGCATGTATTTACCATTTATGTGAAGTCAACAAGGAAAGAGCTTCTGCGATCTGACTCAACCGAGAGGCCTGAAACTGATGGGGCTGGTTTAATGAGGAAACTGGGCTCTGTGTGTGATACCTTGCTTTCCAGGAAGTAATTATGTTGCTTGTTTCTACTTTGTATTCCCAACCTTTTTTTTTTTTTTAAACCCACTTACTTTACATAGATGCCACCTCCTAATCAGACACCAGCCCCCGACCAGCCGTTTCCACTATCTACTGTGAGAGAGGAATCATCTATTCCGAGGGCAGATTCAGATAAAAAGTGGGTTTATCCTTCTGAACAGATGTTCTGGAATGCGATGTTAAGGAAAGGGTGAGTGAGTGAGCATATTCCTGAGGCTATAAATTTGCTTGTGAATCTAACCTTTTTAACATTTAATTTTTAGATGAATCTAATCTAAGAATTAAATGTTAGAGGTTTTATCCCCCAGGTGTACAGTAAATGTTTATACTAACCAACTGATTTTTCAGACTTAACCAGAATATAAGTGCAATGTATTAGGATTCTCCAGAGAAACAGAACTAATAAGATGTATATATCTTGCTATACGTATAGAGATTTGTGGTAAGGAACTGACTCATGGTTATGAAGGTGGAGACGTCCCATAATCGGCTCGGCAGGCTGGAGACCCAGGAGAGTCTATATTTCAGTTCAAGTCCAAAGGCAGGAAGAGAAACCGATGTCCCTGTTGCAAAGCAGGCAGGCAGAAGGAGTTCCCTCTTGCAGAGGCTCTGCCTTTTTGTTCTGTTTCAGCTTTGAGAGCTGGGCCCGCTCTGCCCATTTAAATGTTAATCTCATCTAGAATAATGTTTGACCAAATATCTGGGTACCCCATGGCCCAATCAAGCTGACACATAAAACTAACCCATCACAGCCAGTAAGTTTTTTTTAAGTACCATTGCTACATAAAATACTTAGAAAAAGGAAATTTGTGATACTAATTTAAAAAGTCACTTGAAAAATCGAGGGATCCTTGATATTTGGATAAGTCGGGTTTTTGGTGACACAGTAAAATGAATACATGGCATTCGCAGTAATGTTTGTCAAGTTTTACCAAATGTTCTTTCCTAGGTGGAAGTGGAAGGATGAGGATATTAGTCAGAAAGACATGTATAATATCATTAGGATTCACAACCAGAATAATGAGCAAGCTTGGAAGGAGATTTTGAAATGGGAAGCCCTTCATGCTGCGTAAGTATGTTCGAGATATTAAAAAAAACCCATTCTTCCAGCATCTTAATTTCATAGCTGCTTTCTATGAAAGAAATAGGGTTTTAGTCCAACATTGTGCTATTCTATTAAAACATTTTAGGTAGCAGGCCTGTCTCAGTGACTTGCGTGACAGACTGCCCCGCTCAGCCATGTCAAATGCCGACTATTTAAGTATGTTCGTGGGTTCATTGAGTCCCAAGTGCAGGAAGAACAGAGCAGGGATGTCTGGTTTCTGCTCCCTGATGCGTGGGGTCTCAGCCACCGAGACTTAGTGGTCAGGGGGTGGCTGGACAGCCATGGGCTGGAAGCCTTCAAAGGCCCCATTTACTCCCCTGGTAAGTGATACCATGCCAGCTCTCAGCTAGGACGCCTGCCCATGGCCTCTAAAGGTGGCTGCTTTGGCTTCTTCATACCATGGTGACTGGGTTCCCAGAGCTAGAGTTACAGAAAGCTCCAGGGACACTGCATCTCCTGTGATGACCAAGTCTGGGAAGTCCCATGGTGTCACAAGCCTGCCCACATGCAAGAGGAGGGGCCGTAGACCCCAGACCTCAACAGGAGGAGCATCACAGTCCATTCCAGGCAGAGCACAGGGGCGAGAAATTCTAAAACGCTCTCTGCCCCAAGGGAGCTGGGAAAGATTTTGCTCACACAGCAGCGTGTATTCAATCCCTATCAGTAGTAAACATCAAGAGGCATCTTTGCACATGATCATTTTTCTTGGGGAGATGGGGCTTCCCTGGTGGCTCAGATGGTAAAAAATCTGCCTGCAATGCAGAAGACCCAGGTTTGATCCCTGTATCAAGAAGATCCCCTGGAGAACAGAATACTCACTCCAGTATTCTTGCCTAGAGAATCCCACGGTCAGAGGAGTCTGGTAGGTTGTGGTCCACGGGGTCGCAAAGTTGGACATGACTGAGAAACTACACACTTTTTCTCTGGGAGACTAGCTAAATGCAGTTGTGAGTTAGTGGCGATGGGCCATCAGTCTGTTCAGAGCCATGGTCCTGAGCTGCCTCAGTGTAAGGCTCGGAGAACCGCACTCTGAAAAGGACACCAGGGATAGCCTCTAGTGGACTGAAAGGTTTATTATCTAGTTGCACAGTTTTATAATTTTCAGGGAACAGAGCATAAGGCACACTTGCACGTAGCCATTCCAGATAAACATTAAAGCATTCAAACATAAAATACAGTTCCCATCGCCCAAGACATAACACAGTTTTGGCGAAACTCTAAAGGGACTCTTATCATGAAACAACAGTCCTTGGTCTCAGAGACAGGTGGTCAGAAGGAAGCCTCTGAATGCCTCAAGGCCAGGCATACGACCCTTCGTCATCCATTCCCAGCCTTGGGCACTCGGTGAACGCTCTTAACCCTGTGTTATGCTCGTCCTAGCTTCCAACCTTCGTCATGAGTGGAGCAAATACATTTTCAGTATTTGCTTAAANTCAGAGACAGGTGGTCAGAAGGAAGCCTCTGAATGCCTCAAGGCCAGGCATACGACCCTTCGTCATCCATTCCCAGCCTTGGGCACTCGGTGAACGCTCTTAACCCTGTGTTATGCTCGTCCTAGCTTCCAACCTTCGTCATGAGTGGAGCAAATACATTTTCAGTATTTGCTTAAAGCCCTCCAGCTCCTCCACACCTCAGCATCACCTAGGGGGTTTGTTGCAATACTGAGTGCTGGGCCCCGCCCCCAGGATTTCTGATTCAGTAGATTTGGGGTGAGCATTTCCAGAATAGTGCCCGCTTGAGGGCTCCACCTGGAGAAGGGTAGGGGGTGGGGCGTGTCTCCTCGGAGCCAGATGTCATCATGGTTGGGGGCTCATGTTTTTAATTCATGGCAAAATGTGATTAACTTCTTGGACAAAATACACTCAATGTGGAGACCTAGGCTGCAAGTGTGCTCTTGTTAAAGCTGAGAATGAAAGGAGCTTGGCTAGCCCTTAGCTGGGGGCCCATCACACGTGGGGTGCTTTGCTCCATCCCAGTTCATTAGAGAGACCTGTTTAGGCCAAAGCTTGTCCTTACAGTGACAGCAGCTGCCAAGACAAGTAGGCTCTTGAATTTTCCACTCCCCCTGCAGGGGACAATGCTGTGTGCCTTATGCCAGATGACCAGGAGACTCCCCCCCAACCCCCGGGGCCCCTGTGAGCTTGGGGGTGGGGGCTGGCAGGGCACCTAGAAAGTTCAAGCCCAGGGTCTACCCAGAGAGTGAGTAGATTGTCTCAGCAGGACCTTGTCCCCCAACCCGTCAGCTTGTGTACAGTTATTTAAAGAGATGGTCTAACACTGATTACATTAGTTCCTAGGGAGAGCAGCGGTTTTCTTCATGAAGGTTGCTCATTGGTTTCAAACGAGAGGGGGGTATAGGATTTTCTTACATTCATCTGGAAAAAAACCCAACTGCTCTTCGTGCAAGAGGAGAGTTTATGACTGATACCTGACCCTTTTTTTCCTGAGAGTACACCATGTGGACAGGCCCTGACCCGGACTCCTGCCAAGAGCAGCACAGATCCTCAGAGGGAAGGGGAGGGAGTGGCATGCACTTGATCCAGAAGTTAAAACAGCATTTTTTTAAGCAAATAGGGATATTTCTGTGAGGCTTTTTTCAGTTACCTTTCTCTAATATTATGTACAGTGTATACAGAAAAATGTATGTCATGGAGAAACTGCAACATTGTTTTTCAAGGGAAAGAGTTGTCTTAATAAATATTTATTCCTTGGGGATTTCTAGCGAGTGTCCTTGTGGTCCGTCCCTGATCCGGTTTGGAGGCAAAGCAAAAGAGTATTCGCCACGGGCAAGAATTCGCTCCTGGATGGGGTGAGTGTCTGAAGAAATGTTCTGTTCCTCAGGTCATGGTCTGCTTGCTCTTGGCATTAAAACCAGGCAGTCAAAGAACTGCAGCGCCATCTTGCGAAACATGCTTCACTTTCAGCTGCAGACCTCCTGTGCTCCCTCGAGGTGGCGCTGCAGGCAGCTCGGGGTTACTTCCTGTCTACTGCTCATAGCGCTGACCGCAGTCGTCTTCCCTGTGTTCTTGCACTGCCTCCTCGCTCCTCCCGCACTCCCGCTCTGTCCACCTGTGCACTCCATGCTCCCTGTTGTTGTCATGGATTCACAGCTCCCACCTGCTTCCCTGGTGGCTCAGCTGGTAAAGAATCTGCCTGCAATGCGGGAGGCCTGAGTTCGATCCCTGGGTTGGGAAGATCCCCTGGAGAAGGGAAACGCTACCCACTCCAGTATTCTGGCCTGGAGAATTCCATGGACTGTATAGTCCACAGGGTCGCAAAGAGTCAGACACGACTGAGTGACTTTCACCTTCACCTGCATTTCTGCAAGTGCTGAGCTGACCTCCCTCGCCTGGCTGTGCTTCCTGCCATTGACCTTCCCTTGTAGCAGATGAGCTGTCCGCTGATGGGGGCACCTCCCGCTTTACAGCCCTACCTTCCCACAGCACTGTGGACCATGCTCAGGGGAATCTCACCTCTCATCCGAGGTGGACCCTGAGAGCCAGCCTCCCCAGCGCTGCCCTGCTGGCTTCCTCACTGCCTAAACCCCAGCTCAGCATCCCACAGGCGTGGTAACCCCCACCAGCATGTTTTCATTCCAGGTACGAGCTGCCTTTCGACAGACACGACTGGATCATCAACCGTTGCGGGACGGAAGTGAGATATGTCATTGACTACTACGATGGGGGTGAGGTCAACCAAGACTACCAGTTCACCATCCTGGACGTGCGGCCCGCGTTGGATTCACTGTCGGCCGTATGGGACCGGATGAAGGTGGCCTGGTGGCGCTGGACTTCCTGAGCACTGCTTTGTCAGAGATGAGAAAATAGAAATGATTTTTTTTTTTCTGAGAAGTACATTAAACTATTTTCCCCAAACTGAAATTGTGCTCCTGGTGTAGCAGGGATGTCCAGGGGATCTCCTACCGTCCATGCCACTTAGCAAAGGGTACTCAGCATGTGCTCCTGTGAGTTCCGTTTGTACCTTGCAGTTGACGGCACATCATTTTAAGTTTTCTTCCCAAGTAGAGAAGTGGGAGGCCCTCCCTGAGTTTCTCCTTTAACTGCAGTACTGTCTGTGTATTTGATCTAAAAAGTCTGAACTGAAAAAGACCTTTGCTGAAAATAGGAAGAGAGCTGCTCTTTTCCCTCCTTGTTTTAAATACTAATACGTAGACCTGAAAGCCCACAGGATGCTCAACTTTGACCTGGTCCAATATTTTATTTCAAAGTGTTCTGTTAGGCTTTTTATACAAGTTACCAGCATTTCTCAAGTCCATCAACTATAGTAGTGACCCCTGAAGAAAATACAGCCACACACTGGCAATGTACTCTGCCAACTTGAGGTGTGTGTGTCTTGCTCTCCAAATTCTTGCTGTTGTGATTTTTTTTTTCAGACTGGACCTTGATCCAGAATAATTTCAACTCCCCTATGACTTGATGGTGCACATGTGTCGGGAGTATGTGTCTTAACTTGTTAAGTATTTTCCTTTTCATTCCCATTGTTCTGACCTGTAACTGTGTTCCATGTAAGCAGTCTTCGCTGTGCTGGCATTTGACAACTTAATCCCCTTCTGGAGTTCATCCCTTCCCCTGCCTGAAGCCTTCCTCTTGTCTGCCTCGCCTGAACCTTGAAGGTCTGGCTGAAGTCACAATGCTAGGGATGGTCCTGCTCTAAAACACGGTGTTTTATCCATTGCTAGAATTCACAAGGAGAATATTTTTCCCAGATGCAGAATGGTTGCATCAGCTCACTCTCCGTTCACATCTGTTTTTTAAGGGATTTCTAAGTTTGCCACTGAAATTCTTTGTATCAGTCACCCACGTACTGGTTGTTCACCTTACAGTAGCATAATACGACTGTTGGTTGTTTTTAAGTGTTTATAGTAGTAACTCATTTATTTTGAATATTATGGAGTTAAGTTAGTACATGAACTTGGCAGTCTGGAGTGATTCATTTGGTATGAATTTCATTGATGTGTCTGTGTGGAGTTTTAAAAATCCAACAATCTTAACATTTCAAAATATTTGTATATTTTCAAAGAAAATAAACCTGATAATTAACAGGTTTTGAAAATCTATAATTTTCAAATTATATACTTTTATAATATAAAAGTATAATTTATACTTTTATAAAGTATAAATAAAGAGTAATTTTATACTTCATCAGACAGAAATGATCTTTACAGAAATGATGGCTATAGTCTTTCTGCTGGAGGTAGCCATTTTCGTCACAGCACATTTCTCACCCACTGAGGAAAGGAGTTACTGTTGGCATGTTTTTTGGTCCTAAATGCCATTGAGTAAGTACAGATTAAGGCATTATGAGAAACCAAGTGTTGCATCTGGAAACTGAAAATTGAGCCACAGATGGGGAATCACCCCTTTTTAAAGGATTCTAATATTTCTTGAGAAAAACCACCTCTAAAATACTGTCTTGTGAAGCTGATGACAAGACCACGTTTATACACCCTCCACTTGGGGAGAGAAGACCACAGCCTATTGGATGTAAGAGCTGCTTGGTGTCTAAATTATACTTGATCAGATCCAGGGATCAATACTCTGTTCTGATAGGAGGTTTCATTTATAACTTGAAATCATTTTAGATATTCTCCAGGCTTTTAAGCTCCATCTTTCATCATAGGCTATTCAGGATTAGAACAATGTACTGCACCCGAGGCTAAGGATTAGCAAATAAGGTGGGGGTGCCAACTGGGACTGCAGATGAAAATGTAGTAGTGTTCCTAGTCATGCCCTAACTCCCATCCGCTCATGAAATGTTTATGACACTCTGCATTCTATCGGGAACACAAAAAGGCAAAAGGTCCAGCCCCCACCTGCAGGGGACTCATAACCTTAGGGAGGACTGTAAATTCAATGCTGACTTAAAAAGAGTTGTGTTAATCCATGGGTTAAGTGCAAATTTACTTAAGTATGTTTTTAATATATACTGAATATACAGTTACCAATTTTTTAATGAGATACCAGTATGGCTTATCCCTCATCAGCTGTTCCTCCTTAACCGGAGAATTACACGTTTCATGCCTCACCTCTGCAACAACTATGGGAGTTATACCATGGATCATTTTTGTTGCCATAGGCTTGAGGCTGTGTGAGGTGATCAAGAATACTTTTTCTTGGAAAGATACTTCCACCCCACCCCACCATGTTCACTGCAGCATTATATACAACAGCCCAGAACAACCCGGGTCTGCTCATGGATGAGTGGATAAAGAAAATGTCATATATCGTGTGTGTGTGTGTGTGCGCGCGCACGCACATGCATACATGCTAAGTCACTTCAGTTGTGTCTGACTGCGACCCTATGGATGCACCCCGCCAGGCTCTGTCCATGGGATTTCCCAGGCAAGAACACTGGAGTGGGTTGCCATGCCCTCCTCCAGGGGATCTTCCCCACCCAGGAATCAAACCTGGATCTCCTGCATTGCTGGTGGATTCTTTACAACTGAGCCATCAGGGCAGCCCCTATGTGTGTGTGCATATATATATATATATATATATACACACATGACATATATGCCTATTATTCAGCCATGATAATAAAATCCTGCTATTTGCAAAAATGTTGCAGTACCTTGAGAGCGTTATGCTAAGTGGAGTAAGTCAGAAACACAAATACCATATGATTTCACCTATATGCAGAATCTAAAAAAACAGTACAACTACCCAAAAACCTGAGCTCATAGGTTGGTGACACTCCAGAGTGTGGGGGTTCAGGTAGGCAAAATTTGTGAAGGGGATTAAAAGGTACAAATTTCCAGTTATAAAGCAATTAAGGACAAATGTCCAACATGGTGAAAGTATGAAAGTATGTCCAACTCTTTGTGACCCTATGGACTGTAGCCCTCCAAACTTCTCTGTCCATGGGACTCTCCAGGCAAAAATACTGGAGTGGTTTGCCATGCCCTTCAGCTGATCTTCATGACTCAGGGTTCAAGCCTGGGTCTCCTACATTGCAGGCGGATTCTTTACCGTCTGAGCCACTAGGGAAGCCCAATATTATATGGCAATTAAAGCTCCATGTTTTTAAAAAAGGAAAGACAAACCCGTGTCCTGGGGGCAGACGGCCGGTTTAGAGCCACGTTCCAGCCCTTCACTTGCTATGTAAGCTTAATATCTCTGGGCCTCAGCTTTCTTGGCCATAAAAAGAACAAAAGAACTGAGTAGTTTTGTTTGTTTGGGCTGCTATTACAAATACCATCGACTGGGTAGCTTATAAACAACAGAAATTCATCACTCACTGTTCCGGAGGCCAGAAAGTGCTAGAGTAAAGGCGCTGGAAGATTCCGCAGAGATGGCGTCTTTGGGCTTGTTCTTGTGAAAGGGGAGAGCGTGGGAGTCTCTTACAGGCCAATAATCCCATTCCTGAGGCTCCACCCTCTTGACCTTATCACCTTCCAAATCACCTGAACCCACTCTGAGCCCACAGCCTGGAAAGGCTTAATGAACATCAGTTCAGGAGGAAAAGGCGCGGCTAGGAATCAAAGAACTGAAAAACAGCACCCACTCGGAATCAAAGAAGAACTGAGAAACAGTACCCACTCGGAATCCAAGAAGAACTGAGAAACAGTACCCACCCCTTGCCTTGCTTCTCCCAAGACGGATTTGCCTAGAGAGGGAGCAGAAGGGTCTCCTTTTGATTTTGGTTACTCATAAAAATTAGCTTGCTCTAAAGGAGCCCATGTTCTTTAAAATCGCTAAAGGGAAAAAGCTGGGTAGCAGTCTTTGACTTTTTAAAAACCATAAACACGACAGGGTGACATTTGGTGTAGCACGATGCCAGGTCCGTTTGACAAAACTGAAGATGGTAATTAGGCTGTTGTGCTTCCTAACCTGAGATGTAGCTCGTTGTATCCTCAAGATCACAAAGGTGTCCCCTCTGTGGAAACTTCAAATGTGTGTGCCTGCTCAGTCCTGTCTGATTTGAATCTTTGCGACCCCATGGACCCCCATTGGGCTCCTCTGTTTATGAATTTTTTCCAGGCAAGAATACTGGCCTGGGTTGCCATTTCCTCCTCCAGAGGATCTTCCCAACCCAGGGATCAAACTGACATCTCTTGTGTCTCCTGCACTGGCAGGCAGATTCTTTACCACTCAGCACCTGGGAAATCCAACTTAATATGTCTCCAGATTAAAAACATTACGAAGTTATGTTTACTGCAAGTAAAAGGTATGCAAAATCAATTCAAAAGCAATACGTGGAAAGCATTCTAATATTTTTTTCTGAAATCATAGCAGGTATTGAAAATTAAAGTTTCTAAGAAAAGTTTATTTGGGGGGAGCCTACATCTATTGGGGCAATGAGGCTTATATTTACAATTAGCTTTTACTTCGTGCTTTAACATATACATTGTCACATGTGGCGAGGGCTGCAGAAACTTCATATGGAGTGGTATAACACAGGAATTGTGAGAAACGATTTCACAGTAACAGCTGAGTGGAGTCCTGATGGATGATTAAAGGATATTTTCTTGGAGTGAGCTCTGTGCAGAATCACCCTTTTTTAAAAAGAAGATTATTTATGGCTGCACTGGGCCTGGTTGCTGTGGAAGGGCTTTCTCTAGTTGCACTGGGCCTGGTTGCTGTGCAAGGGCTTTCTCTAGTTGCAATGAGCGGGGGGCTACTCTCTAGTTGCAGGCTTCTCTTGTTGCAGAGAATGGGTTCTAGAGCATGGACAGGGAGTTGCAGCACTCAGGCTCATGAGTGGTGGCACATGGGCTTAGCTGCTTGGCATGTGGGATCTTCCCAGACCAGGGATCAAACCCGTATTCCCTGCATTGGCAGGCAAATTCTTAACCTTTAGATCACCAGGGAAGCCCCAGAATCATCCTTTAAACACGTTGCTATTCCTTTTACATTTAGGGTGAGTTACTGTGACGAGTTCCTGTGGTCCTTCAATGGCTGGGTGCAGAATATTATCAGGATGTTTTTGGCTCCAGTGTTCTTGCCTGGAGAATCCCAGGGACGGGGGAGCCTGGTGGGCTGCCATCTATGGGGTCGCACAGAGTCGGACACGACTGAAGCGACTTAGCAGCAGCAGCAGCAGACCCTGCTGACACTTGCAACACTGGATGTGTGCGTGGTCAGCTGTACCTCTCCAGACGACTCTGCCTTCCATGCACAATTTCAACTTCATCTTCATAGGCTTCCCTGGTGGTTCAGATGGTAAAGAATCTGCCTGCAATGTGGGAGACCCGGGTTCGATCTCTGGGTCGGGAAAATCCCCTGGAGGAGGGCATGGCGACCTACTCCAGTATTCTTGCCTGGAGAATCCCATGGACAGAGGA
Organism: Neotragus moschatus; assembly: GCA_006410615.1. NCBI lineage: Eukaryota > Metazoa > Chordata > Mammalia > Artiodactyla > Bovidae > Neotragus > Neotragus moschatus. The sequence goes on along the minus strand of SJYA01003302.1, from coordinate 346,158 downwards.
GCCTGGCAGGCCACAGACAACGCGGTCCCACTGAGTAGGATGTGACTGAGTGACCAACATTTAATGGGCTAAGTTTCATCACCATCAGATGGCTTCTATTAACAGATGCTGTCAGAGCTTCACGATCCTCGCTTATTGCTAGTAGATAAGAGGTGGAGAGGGAGGGGGAGGTTTCCCACAACACATGGAAAATAAGGTTTCTCTTTAACCAGTTTGGGTCAATTCGGCATTAGGCCTGTGTCCTCACACCCCTCCCATTTTACGTTCCCAGGAGAGTGCCTGGTGCTTAGATTAACCAGAGGAATCATCTGCAGAAAACTGCAGTGCCCACCAGAAAATTATATCACTCAACAATGATAAAATCCCAGTCTTAGTTGTCATTTCATTATTTCTCCTTCACTCTCATCGGTTGGCGTTTCAAATCTGGAGGTGGTGGCTAGTGTAACAGAAGAAGACAGGCTTGGGGAATCTTCGTTTCTGTATTGACTCTCTGCACCGGCTAGGGGATTTGAACAATCCCTTTAGGTCTATAAGTCTAACTCACTTCATTCTTTTTATGGCTGAATAAGATCCCATTGTATGGATGGAAGACCTTTTTTTTTAAATCAGGTCATTAGTTGATGGACTTTTGGGTCTTTCCATAGATCCTCCTAAAGGTTCCTTTCTGACCATAATTCTAGGTTTTACGCGACCTATTTCTCTCACATTTGATGGACTGGGTGATGCCAAGTTTTAAGCTAAGGAAAAATAAGTGCTTTGAAAACCTACTTCAGACTAGTTTTTACATAAAGTACATCAGTGGATGCACTCTTAAAATTTCACACCATTCATGGTTAACCAGTGCTTTCTTTTTCCTCTATAAAATGGGCTTAAAAACAACCCAAAAGTCCATCAACTACTGACTGGATAAAAAAAAAAAAATTGTCGTCCATCCATACAATGGAATCTATTCAGCCATAAAAAGAATGAAGTACTGATTCCTGCTACGAGATGGATGAATCTTGAAAACAGCGTGCCAAGTGACACAAAGGGCTGGGGACTGTACGATTCTATTTATAGAAATGTCCAGCATAGGTAAATGTATAGAGGCAGAAAGTAGATTAGTGGTTGCCAGAGCTGGGGTGAGAGAGGAATTGGGAGTGAGTGCTAATGGGTATAGGGTTTTCTTTCCGGGGTGATGAAAATGTTCTAAAACTGATGGCTGTGCGCCTCTGTTGCTCTACTGGAAACCACTGAAGTGTACACTTTAAACGTGTGAAGTGTCTGGTTTCTAAATCTGATCCCTCTATTAACTGAGTAGTCAGTCTACCAAGAGTCAGTAACTTAATTAAGCCAAACAAAAGAAGATGTGATATAAACGCATAAACCAAATCCATACATACTAAGGAAAGATTGAAAAGAGCTGAAAGCAGAATCAATACATATACGGCCATGAAGTCGGAAAGGGTTGGGGAAATATTGTAAAAATCCAGGGTAACTCTCGGTTCATTGTTTCACAGTGGTTTCTTCGATTTGCTGCAAAGAAACTGGAAATGGGATGCTAGACAGTGGCTGTGGATGGACTAAGAATGTGAAAGTGGGCCCTCCCACACCCAGAGAAAGAAATGGCCTCGGCTCCACAGTGGAAACTTAGTAAACGGTGTCTGTTTATGTGCTTTTAAAACAGAAGATGGAAATCATTTTATGATCTCCTGTTTCACCTGACTTAAAAAAAATATGATTCCATACTGTTCAGGCAGAACATTGCATTAGAGCAGCATTTTGGATCTTGCTGCCTTACCCCTCTCTGCCTCTCCCTCGTCTGTGGTCTCCCCAGCTAGGTGCTCCTCAAAATTTTGTGGATATCGAATATCCTGGAGGGCTTGTTAAAATGCAGATTGCTAGGCCCCACCTCCAGGGGGCCTGATTCAGTCAGTCTCAGGAGAACTGGCATTCCTAAGAGGAGAGTGTGCCCAAGAGATGCTAATGGTGCTGACCGGGGTCTGAGCGTCACTGGACTCTGCAGCCTTCAAATCCTCCACACTTCTACTCCCCTCCATCTTTGCAATGTATTTACAATCGCCATGTATTTACAATTGCCACGTATTTACACAGCCGTGGGTCCAAGTCCCAAGTAGGAAATGGGAAAGCGAAGGTTACATGTAAATACCACTTGTCCTTTGTGGCTTATTCCCAAGGGTTCCTTGAACTCCTCCCGCTCCCCTCAGCTCTGAATGTCACACAGTCCCACCTTTGTCTTGTTTTCATAATGAAAACCTTTCCTTGGAAAGGTCACCCTCTCACATCACTTCAGTAGGTGATGCGGGGGGCGGGGGGCAGAGGATGATGACAATAGGGTGAAGACAACGACCTCTCAGCTGGGACAGAAAACCCCTCTGTTAGTGGGTGCTCTTTCTTTGTGAGTCGTGGTCTCAAAAGGCAAACCCTCTCCTGGTGGCTGCTCCCTTCAGCTGCAGAAGTGTTCTGGGTCGTCTCTGCTTCTTGAGCTCTGTTCATCATATTCAACTGCAAGGGCATAACCAACTGCCACAATCGAAGTGGTTTTAACAATAGAAATGGTTCTGGAAGCAACAAGTAAGATCAAAATGTTGACAGAGGTGTTCCAGAAGGTGCTAGAAGGTCTATTTCAGGCCTCTCTCCCAAAGTTCTGGCAGTTCTTGGCTGGTTCCAGAACTTCGGTCTTCACAAGTTGTTCTTTCTGGGTACGTGTCTGTGTCCACGTCCAAATCCCCCCTTTTTATTAGAACAACAGTCATACAAGATTGAGGCCCAGCCTAATGACCTCATCTTAACTTGATCATCTGCAGAGACCCTCTTACCAAATAAGGCCATGCTGGCAGGTACTAAGGGCTAGGACTTCAACATCTTTTCCATAGTGGACACAACTCAACCCATAACCTGCTCGTTTGCAGAATGGCTGTGAAATCTTTCATCGGGGCCGGGCAGTCTGTCCCTCTGGCGTCTGAGAGCTGTCATTGCTGACCTGCTTCTTTGTTTGCACACTTTGCTCAGCAGTGACATGGCCAACCAGCACTGCCCTGGTGCCTAGCAAGTCTTTGCCCTTCGGCCAAGCTCGTCTGTGCTCAGGGCCACCGTGACATCTGCCCCTCCAGATGGGCTCAGCAGCTGATGGAAGTCTCCTGGTGAGAGGCCAGGGAAAGGGCAAGGCAACCAGCTCACCTCCTGCAAAGTGCCAGGAAGGAAAACGAAGCAGGCGACTCACCTGCCCACAGCCTCTCCTCATGGCAGACTTTCCCAAGCAGATTCCAGACCCAGCTCCTGAGTCTTTGACCAAGTAAAGTGATTTGAATTTAGGAAGACTCTGAACACTGACTTGCCATGATCCTTTCCTGCATGACTAAACATGTTTCTGATTCATTCTCTAAGTCACTTTCCCCTGCTAGAGAAGACCCACTCAGAACCCCAGACTTGGCATCAAGACGGCTTTAAGCTGAAGACATTTGAGATTCAACAGACGCAGAAAAAAGCCTTTTAGAGCTTCCCTTATCTGACTAAAAGCAACTTGTGGGAAATGAAGCTACTATAAATCCCCTCTCTGGGGGGAGTTTTATGGTTCCAAGGGAGACAGAAAGACTGCTCATACCTGTATAGAGACCATCCTTATCAGAAACTTCCTTATCTCCTGTCTGGTTTCCTGAAAACTCGTTTGTTTTTTCAAACAAACCTATTTGCTTTTCCCTTAGAAATGGTCTCTCTCCACTGCCTTTCCCTACTAGGTGAGGTTGTAAACCTTTAACCATTTAAGGAGCCAGACGCTCCCTTTGTTGGTTCACGTATGCATGTGAAAGAAATCCTTTTTGTCGGGGATTAAGAGGGTATGGGAAAGGTTTTTCCCTTCAAACCTACCCCAGTATTCTTGCTTGGAGAACCCCATGGACATAGGGGACGGGTAGGCTACAGTCCATAGGGTTGCACAGAGTCAGATACGACTGAAGTGACTTAACAGGCTCACACACACACGCGCGCACACACACACACCCTCTAAGCAAATGTGGGCATCTTGTTTGTAGAGAAACAAGAAACAGCTTTGCTCCCGAAGGTTCAGTTCAAATAGCAGGTCTGCACACTTGGATGCATGCGTGTTCAGTTGCTTCAGTTGTGTTCAAATCTTTGCGACGCCATGGACCACAGCCCGCCAGGCTCAGAGAATCCATGGGATTCTCTAGGCAAGAATACTGGAGTGGGTTGCCATGCCCTCCCTCCGGGGGATCTTCCCGACCCAGGAATAGAACCTGCATCTCCTGCATTACAGGCAGATTCTCGAGCCACTAGCACCACCGGGGAAGCCCCACCTGTGGACGGCCTACCACCAAATCCTGGTTCGGTCACCTTCCAGCTGTGCAACCTTGGGCAACTCCTTTGATGTCACTCGGGAGCTTTCGCGCTCCCTGGAAAATGAGGATAGCTGTGATTCCTGTCTACTGCTTATGAGGCGGTGAAAGAGTTAATGGGAGTGAAACACTTAGACCGGAGCGGGAGTCCTTAATAAATGTTAGCTCATCGTGCTGCGCAAAAAACACTGGCAAACAGATGTTGGTCAAACTGAATTGAGAGAATCTTCTGACCTTTCTGTGACCTCGGGGGGCCTGAGCTGGGGCTGCTGCTGCGTGCACCATGGGGGACCGCAGGCCACACCAGCCCGGGGGTCCGCACTTCCAGAGACCGGTGTCTGGAGCTCCGTGCCTTCACGAAGCCATCCTGTGCCGAAGAATTCCAAGTTTTATTGGAATTTTCCTTTGTTTTGGATTTTTTTTTTTTTCTCAAGAACATTTGCTGCTGATTTAGTCTTGTTTTAAAATCCGGTCGGGTTGAGATGTTGACTTGTTTTCATCTCAGTGTGCCTCTTACTCAGTCATTTCTTCAGGCGTTTCTTTTCTTCTCAGTGCTGGTGCCTCCTGCAGTTTGCTTATCAGAGCGATGTACACATAGGCCTGGACGGGGACCTGATTTGATCCCAATGCTGTTCATCTGCCAAGCAGATGTGTATTAAAATGTGCATAAGAAAAAGAAGCAAGCTGGACTTACTTAGAAATTTCTTCAATTTGTACAAACTCCATTGGTAAGAGAGAGATTTTTTTCTATGAAAACCCACAACACACGTATGTTAATAGCCACTTAGATCAAGACAAATTCCTGTTTGGCCATTTGGGTCCTATCACTGTGCCTCCTGCCAGACACATAGAGATGGTGACTCGGTACTCAAAGATGCAAGACTTGTGTCAGCAGGCGGCTTTCTTCTTGACTGCAGGATCTCTCTGCTCCTAAGAATGAATGACTCCGACAGCCTTTTAAATGGTTTTGTCCAACTTGAAAGAGTTTATTATTTTTTTCTTGTCAGGTGTTCTATCACTTACAAGGTGTTAGAAGTGACTCCAACTTTGACTCAGGTCTTTGTGTCTTGTGCATAAACAGCTTATTTTCAATGTGATAAAAGCATCTGAGAAACAAGGCTTCACTCACTGAGTTAACAATGTGGCCACTGGCCTAAACCATCTAAAGAGAAAGGGAGAGTGAATATCGTTCATTACACGGACATACATGGGCATACACTGGCACAGCGCGCGCACACACACACACACACACACAGTTGCACTACATAAAAATATTCTGAACTATGTTTTCTGGACTGTTCTAGATCTGACCATTAATAGATATGCATACTTTACCTTTTAAGACACAGACATCTACCTCAGGGCCCTCTGATCTGGCAGTTGAAAAAAAAATAGGACTGTTAGGGCAAAAACCCGGTGGTGGCGGGGAGTGGGGGCAGCCCCATATATCAAGTAGTTGAGTCCAGAAAGGAGAGAGAGAACTAGCCAGAGGGGGGTTAAAGCCAAAGCCAAGAAAACACAGAGTCAACAGGAGGAGGACGAGGGGAGGTGGCATGGCAAAACAACCTGTGAGCTACAATCAGGCAGCATTTGCTCTGGGTCTTGTTTGCTGCTCTGGGCTGTGTGGGGGCAGCCAGAAAGAGCCAGAAGCCAGCAGGCACATCCTTCCCACATTCCCGCCAGTGGCAGAAGTGCTGGACCCACGAGCGGAGCCCAAAGACCCCCATCACCGCCCCCGGTTAAGAAATGTCAGACAGCATTTCTAGACTTCATCACTTTAACCCCGAAGCAGGAGGAGCATCCAAGGCCTGTAGTGTAGATATGACATACATGGACTGTGTTGGGAAACACTTGTCCAGCACGTGGGAAACCACCCGAGTTCCCATCTACTTCTTCATCAACAACTGAGCTTCAAATGAATGAAATCAACCTTCACTTGCAACAAATATCAGTTTCACTGGGTTATGTCTCCAAGCCACCTACGAGTTTTTATTAGCTCTTTAGCTGTATGTGGATAGTACTGCCACTATTCATTACATCTGGACTTGCAGATAGGGAAGTGTGTATGTGAAATGGTGTGGGGGTTCATTCATGAGATTTAATGCCAGTGAACAAAGCCTTTGCTTTAACTTTTTATTCATTATGGCACAAGAACTTGAAGAAACAGCACTGAAAATGTCATTGCCAATATGAAAATTAAGAGTAGCATGTTTTATAAAAAAAAAAAATCTTTTTCTATGATACACATTCCCTTATGAAGTGAAAAACAAAATCTCATAAAATACTGAAGCAAATTGCCACCTGCTGGTCAAAAATTGCTTTGCAGTTGAAAAACTTCAAATGTACTGAAGACTGGTAGGAACATTTTACATTACACAGAAAATTACCAAAGAAAACATTTCCTCAGCCTTTGGCACAGTGTAAATACAGAGCTCCGTTTTTTCCAAATATGATTTACTTCACAAAGCGCTGCATATAATTTGGTGAATACTGATGATGGGGCAAAAGGGAAAACCATGTTCTGTAATTTGAATACTCTTTTCACTCAAACACTTTATAGCTGGATTCCAGTTTATAGTTTTGAAAAATACATAGAAATCGTACATTATAAATATATATTATATATGGTCTATATAAAGTTGAATTTGACCTAAAATGGGAAGGACAAGTTCTTAATTATTCTTCCTTTGTCAGGCACGGCCTTTCTCTTGTTTCATTAACTGAATCCTTTCTAAACAGATTCTAAAAATATATTCCATAATGTATCAAATTTAATATTTTCCTTAAAACATATTCAATATGAAAAAGCATTCAGTGACTATATTCTTTTTGTATCTCACTACTATATAAAAATATGGCTTCTCATATTCTGTTCTATTTTGCTTTGTTAGTGTTATTCTTAGGCATTGAAAGAAGGGCTGTCCCCACTTAAAAGCTATGGCAAAAGCACAGAAACCCGCTTGTGCATATTCTAGAACAGTCTATAGAATCTCATTACTTAGAATAAGTGACTAAAAAATGTGTTCCTTCCGTTTTCTGTGAATATGACATATAGGATTATCATACATAATCTGTTACACAATATACAGGAGTCAAAACTGAAGACACATAAACACAATTAAGCTATACCAAAGCAAGCATTTTAGCTTATACTGAGCCAATGTGAATAGCTTTTAGATCGGACGTTAACATACATTTTTGTTTTTTTCAAAGGCTGGCTATGCAATAGAATCTTCTTATAAAGGGTCAGGGTCCTAGGGTGCTCTATCTTTAAGTGTACTGACTTCTCTCGTGTTGTTGTTTTTTTTTTTTATTTAAGTGTAAAAGAAGAAAAATAAGTAAGTGCCCAATTGTCCAACACCCACTTTTTCCCCTACTGAGTGGAAGAAGGCTGTTTGGGAGGTGAGGGGTGAGCGTGGGGGGCTCAGACCAGCGTTTCCGGGAGGGCATCGGGGTTGTCGGTGGACAGGAGCTCCCAGATCTGCCATCGCTCCCTCTGCCAGTCGAGCCAGTTGGGTTCCCCCAAGGTCTTACTGTTCTGATCGCCAGCGGGACTGGGGTAGGCGCTGCTCGCTTTCTGCTGGGCGGCCTGGTGCCCTCGCTGCGGCTCGACTGTTTGGCTTCCCTCTTGCGAAGCTGTTCCGGAGCCTTCTTCCAGCTTCCGCGGCCTCCACAGTGGTGGCTCGGCGGCTTGGTGGGCCGGGGATGCGACGGTTGGCTTTCCTGGACCAGGATAAGGAGGAGGAGGCCGCTTGTCGTGCCTGGCACCCTCTGCAGGTCCCTGGGGCAGAGGCTTGGCTCTCCTCTGCAGCCAGGCGCCCTCCGGCTCGCTCTCGGCGAGGTCCTTGGCGCTGCTCAGAGTCCAGCACGGCTCCGGCCTCGGCCTCGGTGTGGGATGCCCGCCGCCCTGGATGTGGGGCGTGCTGCAGACGCGGGCCACCGGGGCGTGCGCCCTCGCCTCGGCCGCCGGGCTCGTGGTCTGAGTCCTCCGAATAGCCTGCGCACTGCTGTCCAGTTCCGTGGGGCTTCCCTGCCCGCGGGGCCAATTGGCGGACAGGTTCCCCTGAGACAGGGAGCACGGTCCCGGGCGGAGGGAGCTGCTTTCAAAGATGTCGCCGTAGGAACCTGGGAGCCAGAGAGAAGGACGAGAAAGGCAACTGGTTTGCAGCCTGCCTCTCGGGGTGGCTTGCCAGTTTAAAAAAATACAAAAAAAATTTTTAAGCACAAGACATGTTTAGCTGTGGCTGACTACAGTAGAAAACTTCCTAGTAAGAGACCTGACCAATGCTTCTTGATTATCAGCACGATTCATCGAACAGCTTCACTGTCAAATGAGATTAAATAGTCCTGTGCCTTAGTTTCTGCCTTCGGAAAGCCCCTCTCTGCTGTGCTTATGGAAACTTTTCTGAACCTAGAAGGTAAGAGGAACGTTCTCTTCCTGTTCAGTGCAACTTGCAATCCGGAGGAGACATACATTATAGTGTTTCCATGTTTCTCTTGTGTCAATCAAAGCCGTAGGAATAAATGAATTGAATCGAAAATGCCCCATTTCGTGCCAGAAGGGGAAGGCAGCAGCCCCTGTGTATATTCTACCCCTCCCACTGTGGGAGACTGGCTCCTTATTCACCCATCATCCCCTTTCCTTCCTGGATGATATTTCCCAGCTTCCCTTGCAGTTAGGAGGGCCATATATATAAGGTCTGGCTAACAAATGTGGAGGTGTGATGGAAGCCATTTCTAGGCCTGGTCTAATAGGAAGAACACCAAATGCACTCCTAGTTGTCTAGACTTGCTCTCTTCCCTCAACTTCTAGCCCACAATGGAGCAACCATGGAAGACTCTGAGGCCTCTGAGGATGGGGGAGCCACTGGCTAGATGGAACTTGAGCTGAGCCCCTGCATGACTCGAACAGAGTATTCCCACCCCTCATTACCCTGCAGGATCCACACTGGACTGCGTACTGGGGATAAATCAACCTGTGAAAGGTTAAGCCACTGACATTTAGAGGATGTCTGTAACCCTCCCTAACTGATACAACTTTCTTTAGAAATTGAAAGGAGAGCAAAACAGTGTGTTTCACAAGCAAATGAGGAGTTCCTGGGGCGTGTGTCCCTAGGCAGCCTGTCTCCTGTTGATTTGCCCTATTCTCTCATTTCTTAAAAAGTAAGCAGGGAGATCATTTTGGGGGGAGAGGGGCATATAAACATATACACAGGGACAGATCAGACTTGAACCGGCAGAAGGAAAACAGAGCAGGATATCTTGGAATAATTCATCCTTCGGGGAAAAGACAGTAAAGCAGTTCATGCGATAAGGTGAGATGCACTTAGATAATGGATCAATACTCAAATACTCAAACCGGAGTAGAGGCCATTACAATAAAAATGCACCGTGCTTTAGAAATGTAATATGGGAAGTATTATAAAACATTGAAGAAGGGAAAACACACACACACACACACACACACACACACACACACACACAGAGAAACAGTAAAACAATTCACACACTTATATTATATGCCCTCCTCCAGGGGATCTTCCCAACCCAGGGATCAAACCCAGGTCTCCCGCATTGCAGGAGGATTCTTTACCGTCTGAGCCACCAGGGAAGCCCTCATATTATATATTAACATATATTCCAGATGGATTAAAGAATTAAGAGTTAAAATATAATGAAATATTGTGACGGAGAAAAGTGTATAGATGACGAATTCGCCAATGCTTAAGTGAAAGTTAATATTAATTTTGTGAAAGAATTCACAAAAAAGAGATAGAATTTTTCATGTAAAACATTAAAAAAATATCTGGATATGCAAAAAGGGAGAAAATGCAAGGAATATCAGTGGCAAACAATGTGGTTAAAGGGTTAATGCCTTTATTATAAGAAGAGTTTGTAAGAATCGATTTAAAAAACACTACATACATAGTCAATGACATAAGGATAATCTGTGGGTGAAATTCAGCTGATTAATAGAAAAATTGAAAAAGACTGGTGAGAAATACAGGCAAATGATAATAATAAATACAATTTTGTTTTTTAAAGAAACCCCAATGCAAACCCAGTGATTTGCAATGCCAGTGAGATTAAAGGGACACGGATAGCACCGTGAAATGGCACTGCCACTATGGCTTATGGAACACAAGCCACTGTATCCTCTATGCAATGTGAAGTGACTATACCTCTGAATTCTTGGATGGGTTCATTATATTTGGACCCACTTTCTTATTTATTTATTTATTTTTGGCTGCATCACACAGCTTGTAGGATCTTATACCCCCAACTGGAGATGGAACCCAGGCCCCCAGAAGTGGAAGCACGGAGACCTAACTACTGGACCACCTAGGAATTTTCCTAGTTTTCCACTTTCCTATTTCATATTTATAACTGGCTTTCTAAAACTTTGTGAACGTTTTTTTACAATTTAAAATACAAAATCCAAAAAGTACATAAAAGAGGTCCCTGACATTAACTTATTGCAACATCACTGAAAAAAAAGGAAACAACTCAGTGGTCCCAACACCTGGCTATAAACTATGAATATGCATCCAAAATACTACACAGCCCTTAATGACAGGAATGGAAAATAACTGGAGAATGAAAGGTAGACAAATCATATAAAGGTACACAGTCAGAATGATTGTAACTATCTTTAAAAACTCTTGCAAATGAAATAAAGTCAAAGATGGATGTACTTTGGTGGAAAGGTATAGCTTTATCTCCTTTCCCCCTATTTCCAGCTGAGAAATGGGATGTTTCCTGCCATATCAGTAAACAAGGATGTTACAGCCCTCAGGGATTGCAGCCCTCCAATGTGAGCCACCCTGAAGAAACTCAGGAAAAAAAAGAATGCCTGTCATCTAGCAGGCATCAGATGGTGGCCACTTCCTGCAGCCACTCTCTGTGGTGAGCCCTGAGGAAGCACAGGACATGAAAATACAGGATACTGGCCCCAGGGTGCTGAGGTGCAGATCAAAGGAGTGACTTCAGTGAGCCCAGGCAGTTGCATCTTCTCAGACAGGGAAAAGTGCTAAATTCCTTTACTTGAGATATCGGGTTTTCCTTTAATTAACAATAATCTGTTGACACTCAGACTACCTGCCCTTTGTTGCAAACGTCTATATAACCTGGCTCCTTCCCTTGCCTCCTCAGAGCAGTTCTCTCACACTACTCCAAGTCTCCCCAGCTTGGAGTCCTAAAAATTCCCCCGAAATAAAATATAACACTCAACTTTTAGGTTGTGAATATTCCCCCTAAGTCGACACAGCATTTTTCAAATAATATCTGAGAAGCATGTAATATGATGATAGTAAGGTGAAAAGCAAAGAAAATGAACTTTAAAAGTAAGTGCAATATTAGTTTGAAAATATAATCCTTTACCTGTCATTCCTGGGTCTTTGGATCCACTTTTTAATGTTGAATGCCAAGTTCCCCAGATGTTGAAAGCCTCCTCTACCAGATCTAGGAAGAAGTGTAAAAAAAGGTATATAACTCAAAAGGACAACTGCAGATAAATATTATGACACCTCTTCTACTCAAAGTACTGTATTCGAGATTATGATAGATACAAGACAGAATATGATGCAGACCTGCCTTTTAAAGAGGCCCATTCCATTTGGGGCTCACGAAAAGGCTCTTCCTCTGTGATGGCTGTGGTAGACAGAGTAAGTCATGATCCCCAGAATCTGTGAAGATGGTATAGTGAAAAGGGTCTTGCGGGTGTGCCTAAGTTCTGGATTTTGGAATGAGGAGATGATCCTTGATTACCTGTGTGAGCCCAGTGTAATCACAAAGGTCTTTATAAGAGGGAAGCAAGACAGAAGAGGCTATGTTGCTGGCTTTAAAGATGGAGGAAAGGGCCACAAACCAAGGAATGCAGGCAGCCTCAGAAGCTGGAAAAGGCAAGGAAACAGACTGCTCCCTAGAGTCTCCAGAAGGAACACAGCCCTGTGGACCCATTTTAGATTTCTGACGTCCAGAACTTTATGATAATTTTCATGTTGTTTCAAATCACTACGTTTGTCTTCACTTGTTACGGCAGCCCTAGGAAATGAGTAGAATTGTCATGGGTAACAACAGCTCCAGCCGCATCAACACAGAGACAGAGGAGCAATGGTTATAGTTTGTTTATCTTGCCTAGGGAATACTCCTCTATGGCATCAGCAGAGTCACAGTCCTGCATGTGTTTATTCATACACCCCCCATAATCTGTCTATAAATATTTACAGCCTAAGGTTCTATCGTAGGTGTTCCCACCATCTCATTTAATCCTTACTACAATCCTGAAACCTAAGAGCATCCTAGGTGGCTCAGAGGTAAAGAACCCGCCTGCCAATGCAGGAGACATGGGTTCAATCCCTGGGTCAGGAAGAGCCCCCAGAGAAGGAAATGATAGCCCACTCCAGTACTCTTGCCTGGAAAATTCCATGGACAGAGGAGCCTGGCGGGCTACAGTCTGTGAGGTCACAAAGAGTCAGACACGACTTAGCATCTAAACAAACAAATTTGGCAACGTGATGATAATGACTATTTCTAGAAGTAAATGTCTACCGGTGCTTCCCTGTGTTCAGCAGTTCATATGTATTCATTCTCTCATTTAATCCTGAAGAGATGTCCCTGAGTCCATTTCACAGATGAGGCAAGTACTTTCACATTTTAAAAAGAAATTTTATACTTGATAGAAATACAAACTACTGTTTTCACTGTAAATTAAAAGAAAAATTTTGAAACAAATACTTGTGAAATAAAAATAAAGCTGCTGTGATTAAAAACACCAAAAAAAGGGAGCCCTTTCAGAGTGACTTTTCAGAGAAAACTATATATTTGTGATACAGCAGCAAGAATTTGTACTGTGTCTTCCAATGATCAGTTTAAAAGTGTCCTGTGAGTCCCAATCCCGAGGAATTGTTCTGTGGAGGGGGAGTACAAAATTAAACATTCAGTGGTCAAATACATTTGAGAAAAGCTGCAAACCATCCCCTCCCTCCCATCGTGTAAATTCATGGTGCCTGCTAGCACTGTAAAGCTTTTTGAGAACTTGTACAGCAGAGAAATGGTTAGCTTGGTTAACTCAGGCTTTCCCAAATGTATTTGACCATGGAAATCTTTTGCCTAAAAGTCATCATTGCCATGGAGACTTCTTTGGAACATGCCTGCTCCTTATATAGTGAGTTCAGCTTGTTCTCTGTATAAAAGAAACAGCAATGGCGGGGTGCCATCTTAGACTAAAAGATATATACCCAAGCCCACAGGCCAGGAGCCAGCAAGTTCCTCAGATGCTGGAGAAGAGAGACAGCTGGGACTGTCTGGGGATCACCGAGCTGGAGACTGCTTCCCACCTAGCTGGGTGTGCAGGGACTCGGACCCAGGATCAGTGTTCTGCAGGTCCTCAGTAAATGCTCATTGAATTAGAGAAACATGAAGCAAGGAAGGGTTGGAGACCAGGTCCAAAGCGCCCACCCCAGGCCACATGCAATCAGAGGGACTGGATGAATTACCTTTGCCAAGCCTTGGTCCAGGAGAACTCTCCCTCGACTTCAAGGAGGGCAAGTGGCCCACCCGATGCACACACGGCTCCGGCCCTTTGTAAAGCTTCTCTGAGCCCCCCGGCACCACATCCTCTTGCATAGCCAGCAGGGAACGCTCAGACAGCACAGGGGAGTTGTTGTCATAAGGGGAGAGGTCTCCGCTGGAGGCCTTGTTGGAGTCTGTGGACGAGTGCCTTCCTCCCATGGAAAAGGAGACTTCTGACCTCAGCATGTCAGGGCTTCTGGCACAAGGAGACAATTACAGGTACGTGAGTGTGTTAGCAATGAGAGACCAGATTCAAACCAGCGGACAGGTTTACAAATGACGGCAGGAGAGTGTGTGGACACAGGGGCTGAAACAAAAAAGAGTTTCTGAGCAAGGTTCCAAGACTCCTGTCAATAAGGTGAAAGCATTTCTATGAAATGGCCAGCAGATGGCAGCAAAACCCAACAGATGTCACAGGAAACGGCAGGGCGAAGTGATGAAACCCTTTCTTCAAGGTGCATCGCTGAGCCTGTTGGATCAATCCCTGTTTCCATTGAAAAATTAAAATCTGATGCTCACTCTCTGTTAAATAGGGAAAACTGTAGATAACCCTTTAACTTTCCTCAATATCCCGAATTAAAAATAATTCAGACAAAACTATGAATAAAATGTTACACGCAGTTTATGGACACCTTTTCTCCTTTCACCCAAATACTAATGTAAATCAACCCATCCTTCCTGACAACGAAGATGACAACGATGGTGGTGGTGGTGGTGGTGGGAATAACTGTTTTATGGATCAGATGGTGGCTAAAAAGATAAACATATGACCATCACTGGAATCCACGGTATTTAAATACACCTCAAAGGATTCTACAAGGCACGAGTGCTTTTACAAATTGATGTAAAGCGTACTGATGAGCATAGCCATTAAGTTTTATATGAGCATGAGTTGTCACAGAGACAGAAATAATGGTGAAAATGTGAGCCGAACAGGAAAACAAGAACATCAGGAACACGACAAGAGTGTTTGAAGTCTTACCTGGGAACATCGGTATTTTCTACTTCCCTCAAAACAGTGGCCCTGACAACATCTTAAAGGGAAATAATCACAGATTGATTAAAAGTTCCCAAACCTGCTTCTGCTGCCCCCCTACCCCTCGCCCCACTTCACTTCTCTGGTCTTTACCTTCTTTTGGATTAATTTTTCCAGACAAATCCTTGGTGATCTTATAGAAGGTAACCCCATGCCTGAGTAAGCCCTTCCTAATCTAAGGGTTCGGTGTATGCAGGAGGAGAAAGGATGCTGTCAGGGGGTCTGGCTTCACTGGGGGCTCGGGCAGGGCTTACTGACAGGGGAAGGCAACTCAGCTTTCCCCGTCACCGAGGAAGTTAGGGCCTCAAGCATTTTCTGCTAAGGGAATTTCCTACCCACATGGGATCAACAGTCCTTTCCTTGCCTCCTCTTTAAACCAGTGACTGATGACCTTATGGGAAAGAGCCAGAGAACAACCCACGGGAATGGTTTTCCAGAAACTTTAGGCTTCCAATGAATGAAGGAAAAATAAAAGGAACTTACTACTTCTGCTGGAAAGTGGAGAAGAAAAACGATTTAACTGCCATCATTTAATTGAAGGGGGAAACTCTCTCTGATTCTATGGAGGGAACACAGGACAAAACAAGCGGACCCTTGTCTGTCGTCATGGGGTTTGACTCTCACTGAGGACACTCCACTGTGAGAATGAGCAAATACAAGTGTGTTGAACTGGTAGCCACACAGAGCTCAGCTCAGAATCTGGGTTCTACATTATGGCCAGGGCTAGACATCAAATTGCCGGGCTAACTTTAGTTGTTTTTCCCTGTTTGGTTGACATTTTTCCATTCATTAATGAAAGTGTCTTATGTCTACTCGGCAAGAATAAGTCACAGTGTTATTTCGATAAGAGTGGGCACATAAAACCTGCTTTTATGGCCTGTTTTAAAGAGAGTCTAGTCAATTCCTTTGCCAAATTAAAATAACTATCCTGGCCACAGATGCTTTTGGGCCTCCTTACAACAGGAAGAGAGTTTTGGAAAGGTCGTATTGTAGCTCATGGAGACCACAATGGTTTGGTTTCATACCTTGCTCATCTGTCTTACAAAACATACAGGAGAGAATATATTGAGCAAAACATAAGTTGCAGGTTCAGTCAACAGTTAACGTGCATCAGGAAAAACACCCCACAAAAGAATTTCTGGAACATCTCAAGTACTAGGGACAGTACTTCTGACATGGCAGCATCCCCATCGTCTGGGAAATGCATCACTGGTTGGAAATGCGAATTCGCAGGCTGCCCTTTGGATCTCCTGATGGGACTGGCGATCACAAGCAGGGCTCAGGGCCAAATGAACCTGCAGGGCCCCGTTATTCTCTAGTGAGAATAATGACTAGAATTTTAAGATGGTGACAGCAGACCATTAAGCCAAATGGGTGCTACTTCTGAGGACTGAAAGGGAACCTCTCGGGGCAGGGCTTTAAAAGCCCTCCAGGTAATTGTGATGGGGGAAGTCAGATACCAAACCTGAGATACCAAGCCTACCTGCCCTCCCTCACCCCATAGATGTGACCGTGGGCTATGGATCTCCTCGGAGGCAAGTCAGCAGAGAGATCACAGGTACTGGCCACAGCCTCAGCCCCGGCTGCCAGTGGGGGCAATGGGCTGGTTCTGACTTCAAGCTGGCAGGGCTACAGCAGATTAGAGGAGAGAGGGTGCCCATCGCAGCCAGCTCCAGCCTGCAGGAGCCAGATCGCTGAATGCCATCTGGTTATGGATCAGAACATGATCCAAGGGGAGGGGGGGCAGGAGGGGCCAAGCTGCCTTTCTCTGCTCTTTGGTGTCATTCTCCAAGTCAAGCCACCAAGGTCACCACACCTGTAGCCCCCATCAGGGAGAAACCAGAGGAGGAGGTAAGAGCTAATCCCTGGGGGTGGAGGCGAAAGCAGCAGACACAGCCCATGGACCTCCTCAGTGGGGCTGGTATCATCCCCAGACCATGGGCAGGTGGGGGATCCCTCTTTCCCCAGCCAGTGCACTTAGCCATGGAAGCTGATGCACCTTAAGTGCATGTGGCAAACAGCTTGGGGTAGCCTCTTATGTGAAGCAACCCCTTGGCCTGGCAGAAGAACATAAATTGATGTGTATATAGAATTCATTGTGTGGCAGCAACTGGATGAAGTTACTGTTAACAACTCTGATCACACGTCGAGAGAGAACTGAAAGAAATGAGGGGATGGTGACGTTGCATGGGGTCAAGACTCTGAAAATGTATTTGATAAATACGGTTTAAGATCATGGGCTTCCCTGATAGCTTAGCTGGTAAAGAATCCGCCTGCAAGGCAGGAGACCCCGGTTCGATTCCTGGGTCGGAAAGATCCTCTGGAGAACAGAAAGGCTACACACTCCAGTACTCTTGGGCTTCCCTCGTGGCTCAGCTGGTAAAGGATCTGCCTGCAACGCGGCAGGCCTGGGTCTGATCGCTGGGTTGGGAAGTCACCCTGGAGAAGGGAAAGGCTACCCACTGCAGTAGTCTGGCCTGGAGAATTCCCAGGACTGTATAGTTTAAAATTAATCAAAATCAATAGTAAAATGCCTTGTTTTATGCTTACAGTTGGTGGCTCTTTTATATGTTTAAAGTATTTCCTATTTATCATTTTAATTTCTCAGCAGAGGTCAGTAAGGTGGTGGCCAAATTTGCCCAGGAACCCACACCCAAGGGTTGTCTTTCTACACACGCACATGTGTGCTCGGTCGTGTCCGACTCTCTGAGACCCATGGTCTACAGCCCGCCAGGCTCCTCTGTCCGTGCAATTCTCCAGGCAAGAATACTGGAGTAGGTTGCCACTCCTCTTCCCGGGGATCTGTCCAGTCCATGGGTCAAACCTGCGTCTCCTGCACTGGCCAGCAGATTCTTTACCACTGGGCCACCTGGGAAGACTTGTCTTTCCACACGAGGGCCCACCAAGTAATGAAATAAGACAATTATATTCACTCCTCAGAAGTCTCACTATAATCCTGGCAGGTCCGAGCTTTCAAAGCTTTTACTGTCACTCCATTGCTTTACCATTAAGTCAGCTGGAAACAAGTCCAGGACCTTCCCTGTTAGTGTCTTTGGAAAAAAAGGAGACGAGCTGTCCCTGATATCTTCTCTAACATTCGCCTCCTAAGCTGATTCACCTCTCGGAAGACAACTTTAAGTTCCGCGCTGCAAGTAAAGGGCTCAAATATTCATGTGTTTATTCATAGAACATATTTACTCTAAGCACTGAGAACTCGTTGAGAGGCTCCTGGTGTTCTGTCTCTCTGGGTGCTAGAATTTCGTGGACTGAGGTGGGGAGCGCCGAGTGGATACACTGCCAGTTGACTGGGTTTGCCTCCATGACTGGAGCACTTCCCCATGAGCCCTGAAAGCCTCGGGACCATCCACAGCATGCACGGCCAGTCTCGGCCAAGCAAACAAGCATGAGATGGACACGGAGAGCGGATTGCTTTCTCACCCTTAGCTGGTCCTTCCAGGTCAGGGTGTAAACACGCTGGCAGGGTACTGTGGGCAGGCCTGCACTGCAGCCGGAGGCACAGAACTCGTTCTGTGGATAGACGGAAAACTCCGGTTCAATCACCGGGAGTGGCCGGCCCGGCCCCTGGCTGAGCGACCCCAGGGAGAAACATCCTTGGGGATTTCAAACTTGCTTTGGTTTCATGCTTGGCTCAGCCGTGAACTGATAAACCTCCGTCTGTTGGAACTCAAAGCACATAACCATCGTCGACGCTGTTAATTGTAATGGGAAAGGAATCCACTGCCACAGTCACTCTGGATTATGGAAGATTTTCACATTCATCATGTTCACTTCTGCAAAACATCCCTTATGCAGAATCCTAGGGACAAAGGCAGCCCGCTCCAAAGAGAAGCTGACATGGATCCACACTCCACCAGGAGACAGACATTAGAACTTGCCCAGGTCTCCTAAAATTTTTGTTGCTATTTTGTTCATTGTAGATCTTTGGTGACAACATTGGTTTTTAAAAATTGCTACATTTAGTTGTTGTTCATTTTGATGACTGTTTTAGCACATCCCTAAAACTTGCACCTCACTTTCCTCACCCTAGTCTCAGCCCTGCTCTGTTCTGTTGCAAATGCCTGTGTTTATCACACCTTGTCTTCTTTGATTCTGTTCTCATCCCCTATTTCCTTATATCCCTAAATCAAGGAGGGGGGGATCTATTCTAAGTATCTTTGAAATAAAAGGAGCCTATAATTCCAATAAATATACCAGACAAGCATTAAAAAACTAGAAGTCTTGCCTTTTTAGTAATATAAATCTCTTCTAATCTCCTCTTGGCATTCCATTTTGGTTGAAGCCAAAAATGTAAGTAGACAAGCACAAGGAAAAATAATGAACCCTCCTTTCACTCCCCCAGTTCAGTTGCCACACACAGAAGAGGAAACAACTCAAATGGAAACATGAAATTCCCAAATATTACTAAATGTTTCATCTTTCAAAACAGAAATTATGATGAGTATGTTCTTGTTCTTGGTTGACACTCTTTTGAAAATTTACTTGTCCACTCCAAACAAAAGCTTATGCAGCTTCCACGTGGGGCACGGGAATCTAAAACCTTATTTAGGCATGTGAATTGATGGCACACAACAGAAGCTTCAGGAAATAAATCAGAGTCGGAAGAGAATAATGAGGGAGCTCGTGCACATCACTGCACTTACAGAGTTCATTTTAGAAGCTACTGTTGCTTTCCACTCTGTGGTCTTCCTGAAAATCCTTTCCATTCTTGCCTTTTATAGCCCTTGTAGCTGAGTTTTCACTAAATAAAATCTTCAGAACAAGAGTTCTGTCCATTTCCATTGTGCCACACCTTATCCAGGTCCTCCAGCTCATGACCTGCAAACGGAACCGCTTCCTGTCCCTTTCACACTCTACCTGGCCTGATGCAATCAGGCCACCTTCCCAACTTCAGTGTCTTTCATCCTCACCCCTCTTTCTATTCCAGAACCATGCCACCATCCCGATGCCAGTTAGATCAGGTGGGCTTTGCCTTTTCCCAGAGTGCCACAACTTAACACGGATGGGTTCTCTCATGCCATGTTGCCTTCATAAGTTGCTGTCTCATGGACAGCAAGGCAGAATCTAGTGATACCCCACTTAAAACTACTTACACCTACTTACCAACTCCTACTTTGGTAAGTAGTTATAAATGAATAGAATGATGAAATGCCAAGCAATGTGATAATGATCACTAACGAATACTAAGCATTTATTTAAAGCCAGATACTGTTCTAATAGCCAAATAACTATAAAGTTAGTACTTTTTCCTTTTTTTTTTTTTTTTTTTTTTTTCCGCATGGCATGTGAGATCTTAGTTCCCTGATCAAGGATCGAACCTGCACCCCCCTGTATTGTAAGTGCTGAGTCTTAACCACTGGACTGCCAGGGAAGTCCTCATCCCAGTATAACTTTTTATCTCTAGTTTACAGATGAGGAAACTGAGACAGAGAGAGAAATTGATTTACCCAAGACAGCATAGCTAACTAGAAGTGGAAATGGGATCTGGACTCAGGCAATCTGGCTCTGAATTCAAACCTCGTGACCAGTGTTTTGTATCATACAAGCGTGTGCTATTGATGGGTAATTGGCATGCCAGTGTTGCCAGCATTGGGGTACTGCAATTTGTCAGCACTGTCATCTATCAGGACCACGATCTCTCATCATTCTAACTCTTTGCCACTGCTTCTTGGTTTAGGCATCACCACTAAGCTTGCCATTTAAGGGCTTCTGCCCTCTGTGCTGGCCAGCTTTTTTTTACTGTGTCCCCAGCCAGCTGACATATTTACTTTTATGACCAGGCCCTGGTTCAAGCTCCCCAAACATCCAGGCCTATTGACAACCTCTCCAGCCCTACAAGTTCCCTTCAAATCCTTGCTCTTCCCAGAAGCTATCCATGAGACAACAGGAAACATTTCTTTCTCTTCTCCAAAGTTCACGTGGATTTATGGTCTGGAGCACTGGTTGCCTTATCTGTCAGCACAGAGCCCCCTTTGGAATGTAACAAATCACCTAACCTCGACTCTCTGGATGACAGGAAATATGTAGTATCTACTGGGGCAGCTCTCAGCTGGCAGTTCTTAGCCTGGCCCCTTGGGAGAGAATCACATGGGAGCTTTGAAAATCCCGGTGTTCAGACTGCACCCCAGAATAAGTGAATCCAAATCTCTGGGAGGCGGGGGAAGCCAGGTGAAGGTATTCTTCAGGTTCCCGAGGTGATTTGAATGGGGAGATGAGGCTGAGAACCAGGGACCCAGCACGTACCATTTGTCCCTTGGAGGCCTACTTCAACAAACCTGCAAGCTCTTAAAGATGTGAGCTTTTATAAACAGGATGGATAAACTACAAGGTCCGACTGTAGAGCACAGGGAGCTATACTCGGTCTCTTGTGATGAATCATGTTGGGAAAGAGTCTAAAAGATGAACGTATACACACGTATATACATAGATATGCACATATGTGCACAACGGAATCCCTTTGTGGTATGGCAGAAATTAACACAATGTTGTAAATCAACTATACTTCAAAAACAATTGAAAAAAAATTGCCTTGAGATTTTAAGCTTTTGCTCTTCAAAGTGTGGACCATGGCCCAGCCACATCACAGTACCATCTGAGGATCTGTTAAAAATGCAGTTTCTCAGGCTCCCTCCCCAGATATACTGATTCGGAGAGTATTTTTAACAAGAACTCCTGGCGATCCAGATGCACAGTAAAGTGGAGAAGCACGCTTTAAAACCTGCAGAGACCATCGACAGCTCGAGGGTTAGGACTTTCGAGCCTCAAACAGCCATTAAAAATCCATATTGATTTGTTAATGTATGTATTTTCATTTCCTGGCAGCGTTATCACCCTTCTGAGCTGCTGTCTGACCTGTATCCAGAGGGAAAAACTGAACACTCCTCCTTACTTAGCCAGTCTTCTCCCAAAGATTTCTGTTCCATGGCGCTTGTCTCCGACATCGTCCATGCTCCTGTGAGCTTACGTCCTTTTCCTTGAAGCCCTGTCACTCACCTAACATCGTGGAATAGGGTCAGCTTGCCTAGGCCTTGCAATTCTCGTTCCTATGGGGACAGGCAACAGAAGAGGCTAAACCACTCTACAGCTTGGGATGGGCTTAATGTGATTCTTCCTTTTCCTAAGATTAGAGAAAGAAAGGCCCATTTTATTGGTGTTTATATGCAGAGTGTACTTGAAAACCACACAGAAATAACTTCTATCACCTATTCTTCAACATATAATATTCATATACTTTTAAATGCCATGTAAAAGCAAGAAATTCCGCAAGTCAAAAATCAGTGTTTTTTTTAGGTGTGTGTTTTCTAGCTTTCCCACAGAGAAGTGGTTTAAGGCAGCTTAACGGGGGATTCACAGAGAGAGGGCCACAATGTCTGTTCTCTTGCCCAGGGGAAGGAAATAAGTAAGTTCCTTTAAATTCCGGTGGCGCAAGATCTACTGCGAAGAAAAGTCCTGTGTTAGTTTAAATTAGAATCTACACCTTGATGATAGCTAGGTATCTCGGGAAAATTTAAGAAAGCCTAATTCTCTGATATGAAAAGCAGGACCATGAAATGCTAGCCCATGGATATAATTGGAATTAATTTTTATTCTTTCCTGGCTCTTAAGGCTTGAATCTAGGCAGAATGCCTTACTTGAAGCAGAAATTATCTTGATAGTGATTGGCACAGAAATGGATTTTAAAAAGTGCTCTTGAAAGGATGATCCACTTAAAAATTCTTCCCTGCTCTACAGGACATAGAGTGAAACTGAACTGAGCAGGGTTATGAACGTAATGACCCAGGAAAGGAGGAGGCCTGAACAATGTGCAATTTCTTTCCACCAAGTTTCTGTAAAAAACATAATTTTAGAATATTTGAAATAGTTTTAAATGAAAATTAGTACATCAAATTCAACAGCAGTTTAAAAGAAAAATTTAATGCATGTCCATCTTTCCAAGATATCACTGGATAAGACAGACCATTACAGTATTTATGTATGACTAAGAGAGAAAATGCTATGAAGACATGTCACTGATTATAAAATTAATCTCAAACCTCTGGATACCAAGGAGGGGAAGGGTGGGATGGACTGGGAGATTGGAATTGACACATACACACTGCTATGTCTAAAATAGATGACAAATGAGACCCTGCTGTATAGCACAAGGGACTCTACTCAATATTCTGTAATGACCTCTATGGGAAAAGAGTCTGGAAAAGAGGGGATATGTGTAACTGATTCACTTTGCTTTACACCTGAAACTAACACAACATTGTAAAGCAACTATACTCCAATAAAAAATTAATAAAAATGATTAATCTTAATTTGAGATTATAAAACCTGGGAGGAAATGTGTCTTAGAATTGTTGAAATTCAGTAGATTAAAAAGCACAGCATAAATGATACTTTCACGAAGGATCACAGCTTTTCCTGTCACAAATTTAGGGTTTGGTGCCTTGATGGCAACATCGCTCCTGATTCATGATGCAATATTGTCCCCTTAACTGGCTTTGTTAAATGTTCGGCACCCTCCATACACTCTGCCTCTATAGCAAATGGTGAAGAGAAATCATAAAATCTAACCAGCAGGAAAAAATTCCGTGCTTCTCCTTTGGGGGGAAAAATGGTGGCAAACCATAGCCTACAGGGAGGCTTGTATTTTCCTCATTGCAAACATGCGGGCCTGTGGAGACCAGTGTGCGTTTCTGTCAAAAGGGTGCTAGCTATAAAGAGTAGGCAGGTCGAGAGGGTGAAGATGTCTCATTTCAAATGGCCACATAGGCCTTGGCTGAGGCCTGTCCTGTGGTTCGGTGATGCACCCGTCCCGCTGGTAAGTTACACAGGTAAGAGGCGTCCAGGCACATCCTTGGGGGCTGCTAAGCACAGTTTTAAGGATTGTAGAAGTGGAATCACGGATGCATATCACTGTCAGTTCCTGTGCTCCCTGCCAGTGTGATTTAGTGGCTTTTTTTTTTTTTCCTGGTAAACACAGTCTCAAGGGGCTGGAAAAAGACAAAAAATGAAACCGAAAAATCCCCAAAGGCAGTTTCTAATTTGACAAGTCAATTGGTAAGACAAGGATTTTCTTTTTAGGGGGACAGATCAGATTTGCCAGGAAGTCACCAAAATTCCACTCCAGTCACCCTGCGTGGAGTTATGTAAACTGTTCTAATTCTTTGGAAATGGAAATAGACATCCCCAAGATGATTTGTGAAGATGGGAAAGCGAGCATACTCACGAAGACTGGGAGGCCTTCCTTCTGAGCAGATAGTCCACCACATCCGGATCGGTCTCTAACAGGCTGATGAGCACTTCATTCTGCAGATCCGGGGGAACCTGCATGGACCAAGTGTCGAGGCATGAATAAAACCGCTCCAGCAAGAGGCGAACTGTGGTCACTGGCAGGCTGACAACAGCGTCTAAACGAATGCCTCAAGAGTTATCTACAGTCCATGGGGTCGCACAGACAGCAAAAGTTATAAGAGAACAGAGGGATTTGTTGGGTAAAACCAAATCTAGATCAACCCATGCAGCCAGTTTCATTCTTAGAACAAACTGGATGATAACCAGAGAGCCATACTCCCTGGGCCTCCCTGGTTGCTCAGACAGTAACAAATGTGCCTGCAATGCAGGAGACCCGGGTTAAATCCCAGGCTTGGGAAGATCCAGTGGAGAAGGGAATGGCAACCCACTCCAACAATCTCGCCTGGAGAATTCCATGGATAGAGGTACGGTCCAGGGGGTCACAAACAGTTGGACATGACTGAGCAAATAACACTGGCACTTCACTTTCATATTCACTACACAGCTCAAGTGGGGTGACCTGTCACTCCACTCGTGACTGGAGATAGAACCTAACCACTTGGAACTCTCTGTTGCTTGGACTCAATTTTCTTGACTTTGAATGAGCAAAATATTGTGATTAAGAGGAATGGTGTTCATAACTCCTTTTCCAAATGGGGACACTTTCTAGAGTTCATATTTATAACTATGCCAAGACAAGAGGCAGAAATGAGGACTGTCTTGGGCGGTTCTGGAACATATGATTAGTTTATTGGACCAGACCCTGCAGCCAGAGGCTGCTTGTGTTTGAGTTCCAGTATATGGCTGTGGGGCTTTGGGCAATGGATCTAACCTTTCCAGGTCTCAGTGTTCTCATGTGGAAACTAGAGACAGTAAGAGGACTCACCAAAAGGGCTGACTGACGTGGCAATGTAAAGGACGCATTACCTGTTGAGAACTTAGGACAGCACCTGGCAGATAGCAGACACTCAGAAAATGCCGCTACT
Source organism: Neotragus moschatus (assembly GCA_006410615.1). Lineage (NCBI taxonomy): Eukaryota > Metazoa > Chordata > Mammalia > Artiodactyla > Bovidae > Neotragus > Neotragus moschatus. Next base: position 320,911 of record SJYA01003302.1, on the reverse strand, counting down.
ACATTTGCAGATGCCACTTTGCCATTGGGTGCCTGCCTTCACTTGTTTCTTGCATCTTGGTCTATCAACAATCAAGAGTTTTCGCTTCGCAATGGGATGAGACATGCCCTAGAATGTTATAGATGCTTCTCTAAGCTTAATCCTCAGGGCATGAGAGGATGGCCTTCCAATCCTAAATCACTCGTGTAGGACTTTTCTAGAAAACAAGATTGAACTTGGTTCCAATGATTTTCTACTCTGTAGATGCTCAACCAAAGGAAATTACAACTATTGAGGGAAAATACACTTTCATTCTGATTCTCTCGCATGTGGGCTTGGAGACAAGACTCTTAAAAACTGTGGGGACAAGTCTTCTGAGAGTAAGTGGTTGGCGGAAGAATTTGCCTCCTGCCTCTTGCAGAACTCAATTCATCTTGAACTCTAAGAACCTGGAAACAATTTTATTAAGAAGAACAGGAATGAGAAAGCAACAAAATGCTTTCCTCCTCTCATAAATCTGTTCTTCCTACTTCATTCTGAATCTTCATTAATGACATTGCCAAACCCAAGTCACACAGGCTAAAAAGCTGGGTTGAATTCAAGCTCCTCTGTGTCCTTTCCCCTCCACGTTCAGAGCCAGGAAACCCACTTGATTTCATCTCCAAGATGCCTGTTACTTCTTCCCTCTCTTTTCCATTCCAGCTGCAATGACCCAAGTTTGAGCCCTCATCCCTTTGGAGTTCTCATCTGTTAGCCATTACCAGCTTTCACTTCTCTGACAGTCATACTGCCAGTTCCCTCTGGAAAACTAACTGCTCCCCAACCTTCAGCTTGAGGGTGAGGTGTACCCTCGCCTAAATCAATGATTCTTTCATCCCCAGACTGAAGCAGGGGTGCTTGAGTGATGAGCATGTGACTCCATTAGAAGCAATGAAAAGCTGTGAGAACTTCCTGGGGACTTTGGAGAGACGGGGCCTGAAGAGAGTGCTGACAACTGAAGAAACAATTCCAAGAAATGGAGAGATAGAAAAAGGGGTCTCTTGACATCATTTGAGTCCCAGGTAAAGCCATGCCTCAAGCCACATTTGCTCTTGGATTGTTCAGCTGTGTGCGCCCCCAAATTCCTTAAGCTAGTTTGAGCTTTTAATCGAAAACAAAGATCCATCTTAGATGGGCCTTTGATACAACAACTTGCTAACCTGCTGTTGTTCAGTCACTCAGTCATGTCTGACTCTGTGACCCCACGCGCTGCAGCATGCGAGGCTTCCCTGTCCTTCACTGTCTCTCAGAGCTTACTCAAACTCATGTCCATCGAGTCAGTGGTGCCAGCCAACTAACTCATCCTCAGTTGCTCCCTTCTCCTCCTACCTTCAGTCTTGCCCAGCATGAGAGTCTTTTCCAGTGAGTCAGCTCTTCGCATCAGGTGGCCAGAATACTGGAGCTTCAGTTTCTAACTTGTGTACTCTGTTTCCCTTAACGCGTTTGTCAAATTTCTTCTCTGAGGAAGAAATTTGTCACAATGCTCTGATCAAGACACTTGACCAAAACCCTTTTTAATCAAAGCCATCCCCTCACTTGCTTGCCTCAAAATCTGTTTCCCGTCTCCGCCCCTAGCAGTCATACCCACATGCAGTCTACTTCAGTACCACTGTGCGTCTCACTCTGACCTTTTTCCACCTCATCCCTTTAATTCATTACATAAATATTTGCTGAATGCTTCCTGAGTGCTAGGCACTGGATTCTGGGATTCAGCGACAAACCAAACAGACAAGAATTCATGTCTCCTTGAAGCTGACAGTGAATATGGGAAGCCTGGCACTAAAGAAATAAACAGAAAACATAGCAAGGATCACTTGGAGAAAGATAAAGCCAAGACAGGAAACAAAGAATCCTGGGTGGGAGCGTGCCATTTAAATGGGATTGTCAGAGAAACTGACATTTTAGCAGAGAACGGAAAGGAGGAAGGAACTGGAGAAAATCATTCCAAGGAGAAGGGAGAAAGCAGCAGCAAGATGTTGAGTCAGGAGCAGCGCGGAGGCCAGGGAAGTTGGATGAGTGAAAGGAAGAAGGTGAGTGGCAGGAAGCAGGTCATGTAACCAAGGCCAGATGTTGTGGAGTCTCACTCCATGATAATGTTTTCTGCTCTCAATCGAAGTAGGCAGGGAGCCTCTGGAAGTTCTGAGCAGAAGATGAGCACGACTTGTCATCACTCTGGCTACCGAGTTGCTAGGAGATTGCAAAGAAGCAAAGGGTGAAGCTGGGAGCGCAGATGGGGGAACTGTTGTCAATACATCCAGAAGAGAGATAAGGGAGGGGTGAGCCAGCGTGGTGAGTGGACGAGAAATATTTGGATCCTGGAGACAGTGAAAGCAGAGACCATAGCAGCAGCTAACTGACTGGGTGGAGAGAGAGAAGGAAGAGGAGAGGGAGCAGGGGATGAAGAAGAGAGGCTGACGTCAACGTTCCCAGGAAGGACGGACTTGCTGTTTACGGACACAGAGAAGCTGCAAGACGAGGAGGAGGCTGGGGGTAGAGCCTAGGACTGTGGCTTCCCTAGTGGCTCACACAGTAAAGAATCTGCCTGCAACGGAGGAGACCCGGGTTGGCTCCCCGGGTCGGGCTTATCCCTGGAGAACGGATAGGCTACCCACTCCAATATTCTTGCCTGCAGCACCCCATGGACAGAGGAGCCTGGTGGGCTATACAGTTCATGGGGTTGCAAAGAGTCGGACACAGCTGAGTGACTAGCACTTTCACTTCACTTTGGTATAAGAGTGAGAGGCCTGTGAGACACCCAAATGAAGGAAAACTCTAGTAAGTGATCAGGACTAAGGGTCTGGGGTTCAGGAAGAGTCCTGGGTTGAACCCAGAAATGTGGGGGACACACATATAGCTAGTACTTAAAGCTCGATGACCAAGCGCAATGGCCTAGGAATGAGAATGGAAGGAGGGGGAGGAGCAGGACCTTCAGGTCCAGAATGGGAATATCTGTTCTCTTACTTTATTGAATACATTAAATCAGTTAAAAGACTGACAATGTTTACAAACAATATGACCCAACAGGTGTACATGATTCCATCAGTTTTTCCAAAAGTAAAATTCAAAGGGTGAAAATGAGAAGAGAGGGAACTCATTTAAAAAAAAATGAACTGCGAACAAAAAATCATATAGGCCAACAACGTATACAATAATTTTTTTAAAGAAACCTTCACGAGCAAATTAGGAAAACTATGTGTATTTTTGTCCAGTTAGTTTGATTTAAAATTTCCTATGCTTAGGCATGTAATAAAAAATTTTGCTCCAAGCGCCAAATCCATTCCCACTAAGAATAAACAACTGGAGTGGATGGCCTTTGGAGTGGTGCAAACATCACAATATCAGTTCTCTGATCAACTCAGATTCATTATTAAATAGCTTCCAGGAAGGATCATTATTTGAAAATAACTTTGCATAAATTTCAAAAACCATTCTGCAATTCAGAGTTTTACTCATTCAACTAGGCTTCATTTCTAACAAATTACAATTATTGACGTTTATTTTCTGTGGCATATGTGACCTTTACTTGGTAACCAAAGGGTCAGTGCTATAACCCTATCTACAGTTCCTTTCTAAAAGACTCTTGGTACGATTTTGCCTTGGAGACACTATTTACAAATGGCTGAAAAAATATAGCTTAAATATGTCTGGATCTGTGTATTGCAGGATGGGTAGGTACTATTTTCCTATGTATTACACAAGACTGACTACAGTGTATAATACATAATCCATTATTTTAATTAATTTATTCATAGCCCATCTTGTCACAAAATGATTTAAAGCAGCTTTCAGAATTCACATGATAAAACCACATTTGTTTAAAAAATAAAGGAATAGTTCAGAAAATTGGAGCCAGTGGGAAAATGAAAGTAGAGAATTTGAAATGATGCCTGGAAATGACTTTTAATATTCATACAACAGCATCCAGTGCTGTTTTCCCAATAATGCCTCTTATCTGTGTCCACATTTGCACATTTCATTTCCTACTATTTAATAAGAATTTCAAATTACTGGCTCAGTTCAATAGGATGAGTATTCATTTTCTATTAATTTAGATACTTAATAGAGAAACCAAAGTGAAGAGAATTAACTGACAGGAAATAGCAGCTCACAGCGAAGAGGAAGAAATACCCAGGCAGACCGTCCACACACACATTCCTTTTCAGTAATTAGGGTGCTGTTGAAAGAACATCTGACCAAGAATCAATGGCTCCTGAGCTCCAGTTTTGTCTCTGCTGCTTACAGTTAGCATAAACTTGGGAAACATCAACCATCTTCTTTCGGATTCTGTTCCTCAATCTGGAAATCCGAGCATATCCTATCTGCCCCCTTCTCCTTTATGGGGATGCTATGCAGATCAAAGGGCTAACAAATTTGAAAGTATCTGAAGAGTTGCAAAGAACTTGAGCATAAAAACTGTCTTGGAAATAGACAAAATAAGCCAAACACTTAAAAGAAAAAACTAAAAGCAGATCAATTGGAGATGTGAATATTTGTTCTGAGATTTTTTTTTTCTTGCCTAACAGCCACCAATTTCCACCTCTTATCTTGCGTGCTTGCCAAGAAATGTCTCTTCTCTTCTGCCTAACACTTCTGGTGGGTACCAAAGTTCTGGGATTTCCTCTCAATATGTCTTCATTCTTGACTGCCCCTTGAATTTCTAGAGCTACACTGTACGACCTCTTGAAGCTAGATTCTGTATAGCTTCCACCTTTTGGCTTTTTCTCTTCTGTCAGACCTTAGGTCTTTGGGCTGGTCACATTGTCAGAAAACAGGGGTTATCTGATTTGACTGCCTGGAACTTCGAGAGGTTGCAGTTCTCTGTCAACAGTTACATCAAGATCATATGGGCCAAGGGATCCCAAGGGGGGTCTTGTAGAAGCTTCTAGAAAAGGCTCTCCTTCATATTGACAAGAGATGCAGGAGAGAAAACATCTCTCTTTGTGACTGGATGTGCTAATGGCTGCGAGAGCTGCTGAAAACGATTGTGGTCTCTTCAGCTAAAGATGGTGGACCAGAGAGAGCATAAGTGCAGCTGAGCTGCTAAAATTGTGCCCCCGGGTTTCTTATTGTGTGAGATAATATTGAATTGGCCAAAAAGTTCATTTGGGTTTTTCCATAACATCTTTGAACAAATTTTCTGGCCAGCCCAAGAAATCCTGACGTTTGCCACCACCTACAGTTGATTGCCTCCCACCAGCATATCCAGGACCGCTCACCCACTCACTCATTCGCTCACACACTCAGCTTTATGCTCTTTCAGAACACAAGCTAGGCTGGTGCTTCCTCTGCAATGGATACTGAATGAATGTTGTTGGAATTGCTACAAATACTAATAAAAATAACCCAGGATTATTGGTCTTCATGGTGCACACTGGTCTAGTTGTTTCTCTCTTCTTGGAAGCAGTACCAATCTCAGGCTATAGGAAAATTTCCTTGTTGCTCATTTTTAGAGTTGGAAAATGAATTTCCTTTCCCAACTGAGAATCACTAGAATTTTTCTAATAAGTTCTTAAACTACTGTTGCCATGAATACAAAAACTCTAAAATGAAATGTATGACTCAATAATCAAATTTTTTTTCTTCTGGGACTTTGCATATAGTGAAACGGAAACTAAGGAGTAGGATCGTGAAAAGCATATTACTTTTTTTTTAAATCAATCAATTCTGAATGTTTATGTGAAGGAACCAAACCCATCCCAAAGGGCTTCTTCCTTTACAATTTGTTGTTTCAAAGCAAAATCTCCATTGGGTTTTACTCAAGTAGTTAACAACTTTAGATATTTTCTAAGGGTACCATATACGGTTGTGTTTATTTGGAGACTCAACTCCTTAGATTTTCATAGGTTCCTTCAAAGGATAATGCTATTTCAAAAATCAAAAGAACTTTGGACTCTCCTGCTTGAAAGAAAAAATGTAAACACTGCACATATGAAGGAATAAAACTGTCACAATTAAAATCCACCCTATCAAATTAAAAATGAAACCTTGAATGATTGCCTCGGGTATAACTGCTGATGTATTTTATTCCATAAACCACAGAGAGGGAAAGATGGCTTGAGTTTTCTCCATTTACTAAGTCACCATAATAAACCAGTAAGGGCATCTGAAAGAGCAGTTCCCAGGACCCAACCCTACTGTTCTATCTTGCCACCAGGTGTTTCGCACCAATCCACCACTTGGCACTGAACCAAGAAGGATGCTTTGCATTGAAAACTCTTTAACACTCCCCAGCAGAAGTCAATGTCACTGAAAGTCATGATGACATTTCTTTTCAGCTAACAAACACATTCAAAGAAATCACTCTGGCTATTTATGGGATCAAAAGCTTGGACCTTTGTGCAGCTCTGGTTTGGAGGATGGCTTAATATTGTGTAAAGAGGTCTCGGTGCATTTGAAGGGTCAGAATGCAATAAGAAATTAAAAAAATTTTTCTCACATGCCAACCCATGCCAAGCAGTGTTTTTGGCAATTAGGAAGCATTCATGAACAAATACAGTCAGGGAGCTGTGATGGGGGATGACTCGTGGAAGATGAAGAGCAAGGAACAGTCTTTGCTCCACGGCAACACGTTACAGGAAGTGGAAACGGATCAGGTGTAATACACTTTGGCTCCTCTCCCCCGGTGGCAACAGTGCATGCATTCTGTCATTGCAGACAGGGACAAAGTGAGCTGGCTCCAGCAGGAACACACACTGGCTCTTGTAGCCATCTGCTGGCCTGGACATCGAGTGGGTCAGTGTTATGATCAGTCCAGAAGGACTGATGCTGTTGAAGGTCCCTTTTACTCCCCGTTTTCAAATTGGCTAAAATATTCTCCCCCACCCACTCCTGGCCAAATGGATTCCATATATGAGACATCATATGAAATACCTCATCTTTTGTGTGGGGGGAGTATCACACTGTAGTAATAGTGCACTTATAGTTGTTGCATCACTTGGGCGAACACTCTTGGCTTACTTCTCATGAAATCGTGGTGCAATTTAGAATAAATTATTATGATGTACATAATAACTAGCCCAACTCCTGGCACACGAACAGTGGTTATTTAAAAAAGAAAAACAGTGGTTATAGAAAAAGGGAAATGGAAATCACATATAATTATCTAGCTATGTCGATAGGGGGTGGTCTCTCATTTGATGATCTGGGTTCCTGCTTGACTCCTTTTGACTTGGCATGTGAAAGAAATTTTAAGAAAATGTAATTTGTGCCGGGAAAGAAGAGAACACAGAGCAAAGCTTGGCTTCTAAGCTTGGAATCTTCATCACAGCCTCTGACCCTTGCTCCCAGTAGTTCTCATTTGAAATTTCCCACGTGTGCTGTGCTGATCCCCAGCGAAGGCTGACCAATCAGCAGGGTGGGAACCCTCTGGCGTTCCCACGTCTCCACTGTGCTCGGCACTTTCCATCAGCCCATAAGGGCGGTGCCTTTGCCTCTTTCCCTCTCTCCAAAAAAGAAGCCCTAGTAGTATCAGCCCTGAGAGGGAGTGGACTCTTTTCTCCACTCTGCTCTGAAGCTCTTATTAATTCCAAGCGCCACGATGAATTTTCACTGGCATTCCCAGCATCAGCTACAGAAGCCACAACTTTCAGAACAATTAATGGGTCCCTGCTGGAGTAGGTGAATGCTTTCTGCCTCGCAGTGATACCACTGATCATTTCTAGATATGCACGATTCTTCGCTTTGATTTTCAGTGTTCCCAGAGAGGTTATGATTTTGTGTTTTCAATTTTTACATAATTACTGATATCAGGGATGGAAGGTTATGATTTAAAGGTTGGAGAATCTAAGGTGTATGGGTACTGAATTAAAAACAAACAACAAAACACATTTTTTCTTAGCAATACAGTATTACAGTATTTTTTTAAACAAATAATTACCGAGCTCCCATTTTCTGCCAAGTATTTTCTAGGTGCTGTGGATATCAGTGAATAAAACAAGCAAAAATCCCTGCTTTCATAAAGTTTGCATTCTATTAGGTTTCAACTTGCATAATATACAGTGAGTTGAAGGTACTAAGTGCTATAGCTAAAAGGAAGAAAATAATAAAGAGCTAGGAGTATATATATGTGGGAGCAGGTCACAGTGTCACAAGGCGTGGTGCGGATGAGCATCACTGCCAAGGTGACACCTGGAGTTACTTCGATAGGGCAGGCACCTGATCAATTTCATGTAGTAATAGCAGTGATTTCTCTCTGTATCTGACGTGCGTGCGTGTGTGTGTGTGTGTGTGCGTGTGTGTGTTAGTTGCTCATTCATGTCCAACTCTTTGCAACCCCATGGATTGTAGCCCGCCAGGCTGCTCTGTTCATGGGATTTCTCAGCAAAAATACTGGAGTGGGTTGCCATGCCCTTTTCCAGGGGATCTTCACGATCCAGGGATTGAACCCAGGTCTCCTGTATTGCAGGCAGATTCTTTACTGTCTGAGCCACCAGGGAAGCCCTTTGATGTACCTAGTTACATGCCATTAAGTGCTTTAAGATATCATTTCTAATTCTCAGAATAATCCTGTAAAGCTTCATCTTTTTTTGTTTGTTTGTTTTCAACAGAAAAATGAAGACTTAGAATAGGGCCAAGATTACATAGCAAATACCTGGCTCAGCAGAGATTTGAATTCTGGGAACTGTTTGTAAAGCTCATGGTCCTCCCACCATTTTGGGAGTTTCCCAAGATGTGGTTTTCCCAAGGTGTGATTAGGAAACTAGCAGAAAGCCCTGGAGGCATTCATTAGTGCACAATTCTGGGCCCCATCTCATTGCTACTCAGTGTGAATCTCTGGAGTGCAGCCCAGGAATCTGAATGTCTGACAAATGTTTCTTCCGACTCTGCTGCATGTTCAAGTTTGAGAACTGGGACTTTAATCTGTTGCTTTGGTCTTCTGATAGAGTGATCATCATGGTGGGTGTTATCATGACCTCTTTCCAGCTGGATGATTTCTAACCCAGTGTCTGAAAAGCAAATAACCAGTTAAAAAAAAAAAAAAAAAAGACTGTCCTAGCCACGCTCTCAAATTGCAGGTCAGCCTCTAAAGCTGGGTATCGCTTCTGTATTCTGGGACAAAGTCAGGTTCTTTTTGGCCCTTTCCCATTAAGTCAGATACTGGCCACTTGGGAAAGGCAGTGTCAACATGTGGAAATGAAGGACATTATAACACTTAGAACAAGCTTTGGGTCCCTGCCAGGCCTCTATGGGTTTTTATACCCCTTTCATCAGTTCCATGGAACCACTGCCTCTAGGGTGCATTTTGCCTTGAAGGACGAACTCACAGCCCCCTTTTCTAACAAGTCTTCCTTTCTGATGCCGATGGGAAGTGATGCCTCCCACTCTGACCTCGTAAACATTTCCAAGAACTGTGAAAGAGTACAACAGCTAACCACCTTTAACCATTACGTTCTGTCTAGCTTCATCCTTTCTTGTTTGGAATTACTGCGCTACTTCTGAAAGCTTCTTAAAACAAAACAGAATGGAACGGTTACATACAGGAATGGATTTCTGTCCATTCACACAGACCAGCTTTGCCAACCAGTCACCAGTGTCAGTATGACAAACTAGATTCTGAAATGCCAAATATTCCAAAAAGCATCTACAAATGAGGAGATTGATTAATAAAAAGAGGTGAAGCTAGGGCACAGAACTGTGCAGATTTTAGAACTAGAAGGGATCTTGGTTATTATTCATTCTAACCTAGTCCTTTGATAATTAAAGAAATGGAAATCAAAGAAGATGAGGTCTCAGAACTAATGTATAATAAGAGTTAGTCACTCAGTCATGTCCGATTCTTTCTGACCCCATGGACTGAGCCCACCAGGTACCTCTGTCCATGGGCTTCTCCAGGAAAGAATACTTGAGTGAGTTGCCATTTCCTCCTCCAGGAGATTTTCCTGACTCAGGGATTGATCATGGGTTTCCTGCATTGCAGGCAGATCCTTTGCCATTTGAGCCACCAGGGAATCCATGTATAGTAAAGAGAGGACTATAGCAACGTCAGTTTTCTTTTTACTGACCTAGGCTAGAGATCTTTGTCCTGTCCTCCTACTTCATTATCCTTTTTCTCAATATATAAATCTCATAGGTTGTCTAAGGAGATCAAGAATGCTTACGTGAATGGTTAACTTACTCTGAGAAAGGTAGCCTTAATTCCTCCATGCCTATACCTTTTCATAAGGAGTAGGATCAGTAATATGGAAATCATCATATGTCACTGAGGTACCGCTGAGTCATTCATTAATCCAACCAATATTTCTTGTGTTTCCAGCAAGTACCAGGTGTAGGGATAATGCAGTAAAAAAGTAGATGGAAATGAACAAAAACTCACTCCGACAGAAAGCTTATATTCTAGTGGGGAAACACAAACAAGAGAAATGAATAAAGTCCTTATGAGTAATGATGAGCGCTAAGAGGAAAAGGCAGGGAGAGGGAAGAGGAGGTGAGGACGTGCTTGCATGGTTGTGGGCTGTATGTTAGACAAGGTGGCCATGGAAGGCCTTGTTGAGAAGTACAGAGCACAACTAGGGAACACAAATATGAGCCACTACCCAAGAGATTCTGCATCAGTCTCTACAGGGAATGGCGGACAGAGATGAGATGTGGAAAAGACTGGGAAAGATTTGAGTATTGACGTTCTTCTGGTGCTGTTAATTTAGGCAGTGGGAAATGGAAGTAGAGGAACGGAACAATTAAAATGGTGGCAACTTGACTTTGAAGGAGGCCATGAGGCAATTTGCTAGTATCTGAGGTGGAAAGAAATGTCTGGTGGTTTGTGGTTTCACATAAAGAACTTTGCTTAGAATACAGAATTTAGAGAATGCAATTCAGATTGACAAGTGGTATTATTATTATTATTATTTTTAATCTACAGAGCATGAAGCAGTGTCAAGACTACTTGGCAAGATGATATGTGACTTAAAATTTGATGAAAATGTTGAAAAATTCAAACATCTGATTCACCCAAATATGTAATTAATTACGAGGATTTTGGCTGAAGGGTGAAATTTATATTGTTGTTACTGTTTAGTTGTTAAGTTGTGTTAAGTCTTTTGTGACCCCATGGACTGTAGCCTGCCAGGCTCCCTCTGTCCATGAGATTTCTCAGAGTTGGTTGTCATTTCCTCCTCCAGAGGATCTTCCCAACTCAGGGATTGAACCTGCATCTCCTGCATTGAAAAGTAGATTCTTTGCCACTGAGCTACCAAGGAAGCCCTGAAATTTATTATATAGAGTTCATGAAAATTTCCATTTTTTTTTTGAGCGTCTACTGCATGCAATACATAGGCAGTGCCTCAGAGACTCAAAGAGGAGCAAGACACATTTCTACCTCAGTGACGTTTTCACTGCAGTAGATCCATTTTCACTTCCTCCTGGGCATCCAGAAGGAATTCATTTCTCCACTTCCCTTGCAGTGAAGTACAGTTTGTGGCTGAGTTCTAGCCAATGGATTGGAGTGGGCAAGATGGATGTCCCTTTTAGGTCTGGCCCATGAAATCCTAGGGGATTGAAGAGTCTCAGAATGCAAGGAGCTGGGGTCCTTATGTCACCAGCAGGAAGGCTGTCCACTAAACATCTGATTAAAATTTATGTGATATTTGTGTCTATTGTGCTGAAGTGCTGAGATCTAAGCCAATTTGTGTTGCCCAAATCATACAATTATTGATGAACATTTGCATAGAATTTTACAGTTTGCAGAATGCTTTCACATATCAAAGGATTCTGGGAACTGCCCTGGGAAACAGGTCATATTTTAATTTTTTCCCCATTTTCCCAAAACTGAAATTGATGCTTATTGAATACTGAATTACTTGGTCATGATCACAGAGGTGCAACAGGGAGGGCAAATATTCTAAACCACTGGCTCTCAAATTGGCAAAAATAACTGATATAAGACAAGGATGGAAATAAATCTAATGCAAGGCCTTTGATATAGACAAAATATTAGGGAAATTCCAAAGAGAGAATTAGTGCACTCAGCTGAAGAAGCCACTAAAGGCTGTAGTGGAATAGGTAAGATTTACAGTGAGTGAGTGCAAATTAAAAAAAGAAATGTATGAAGAACCATTGAGAAGGTTCCTACAAATTTTGATATGTGCTGTGAGTGGTGAATAGACACAGAAGAGAGTTGGCATTTGTTCTAATGATCCAAGGGAAGTGGGAGCAAGCAACGAAGTTTTTCTGAAGGAAAACAGGAACCAGGAATTCAATACAAATCAAAAAAATAGTTACTGAGTGCCTGCCAGATGGAGAGCCTTCCAAAATTGTACAGAGGATACAGAGAGGCAATAACAAGGGCACAGCCGGTGTTTTAAATGCGTTTGTAATCTACTAGGGGAAATAGCCAGACATGACTTCAACACAATGTTAAGATAGACATCAATAGGAACAGTAATAGGGTTCAAGGGGCAGAGAAGTGACATGGCCAAGTGATGTGAGAAGGACACAGAGAAGACAGGCAGAGCTTCATGCAGGAAGCAGAATCTCCAGACTGACCTTGGAGGCAGGGCCGTTGCTGAGGATGGTTATAAATACATGAATCCATGGGGGCCACATGATTCCAAAAAGAAGTCTTTTTATCAACTTTGGGGGCAAGGACACTGCTATACAATTAATCAAATGACTCCAAAACATGACTATTGTTTAGGAGACAATGAAGCGAAATTTATAATTTGGATATGTTTGTTTAAACATGGAATCATAAACTTACAGTGATGTCATAGGTATGTACATTTCTATTCCTACTGAAATTGCCTGGCTTCCAGTGAATTCAGTCAATGACCAGTACTATGAGCCAAAAGGTGGTGTCCCTGTTTCATTATGCGACCAACAGGCAATCAACAGGCAGCTTACTGAGATGTCCTGCCAAACACGGGACACTCACCATGAACAGGGCTTCATAATTTTCAATCATTTTCTGCACCACAGCAATGATGGCTGTGCTCTCTTCAGCGCGGGCCGAACTCTGGACTGAGAACTCTTTGTCTGACGACTTCTGTTTGTGCAGCAGGTTGGGTCCAAATATGGTGGCCAAGTTTAGAGATGTCATTTTGTTCCCAGTGACCTACAGAAGCAGCGGATACAAGGATGTTGTGATTTTTGCTTTTCAAAACACTGAGTGGTTAAATAATCAATAGAATCTTTTTACTTTCTCATTTTTTTTCTGCAAGGACCACATTATCTCTGTCAGAATCCATGAAGGGCATCACATTTTCCTTTTGCTTCACATCTTGAAGTTCACAGCTCAGTGGTCATCTCAATAGAATACTGAGTAAAGTTTTAGAATGGTATTTTTGTGAAACTGGTACTATATAAAATTTCTATCCTGTCTGCTCTCAAAAAATATTGATGTTCATCCATTCGACTGACCATCCATCCATCCCTCTATCTATCCCTTCATCCATTAACCCACCATCTCTTTATTACTCCATCCACTCAGTACCCACCACAGATAGAGGCATTTTTCATGGATTCTAATTATTCTGAATTTTTTTCAACAAAGATCACAAACCACTCCTTATTTAAAAGGGTTCACATTCTAGAGGAGAAAAGCAACTGATCAATTATAGTCGAGAAGATCCCCTGGAGGAGGGAATGGCAACCCACTCTAGTATTCTTGCCTAGGAAATCCCACGGCAGAGGAGCCTGGCAGGCCACAGTCCATGGGGTCAGAAAGAGTCAGACACAACTGAACTGACGGAGCACGCACGCATGAGGATAAAGTATGAAACTATCAACTCTGGAGGCCCCAGGGAAGACACTCCAAAGAGGGGCAACATTTGCCCAAAACCTTGAAGGAGAACAGAGTTTGCCTGGCTGAAAAACAGAGGAGCTGGCGCAGGGGGCACCTTCACAGTGGTGAGAACACTGTATGCAAAGACAGAAATAGATAAAATATGCCAAGGCACCCCAGGAAGCTCAGCAAGGCAGAGGGTGCTACAGGAAGGCCTGGTGAGGGCCAGGTGAAAGTCACCGCTACGTGTCCCCTGAGGGGCAAACCTGCTCCAGGTTGAGAACCACTGATCTAGGCCAGTTATTTCTCCTGTTGAAATCAGTTGAAAATCTATAAATGCTCAGGTAAGTATGGGAACTGTGGATACCTGGGGAGGTTCCTTTGCCTGGGAAGGTCTGCACAGCCTCCGAGAGACAGGTATAAAATTCTTCAAGAGACAGCATAAAATTCAAACACAGAATCAATTCCTGACTCACAGCTAAGACTCAGCCTGTGGAGTCCCCACCTTGTCCCATGGAGCCCTGAGTGGATGGCTACCCAGCCCTGCAAGCCCAGCATGGCCCTTGCCTGCGTGGGTGCTCAGTAGCTCAGTTGTGTTCGACTCTTTGCAACCCCATGGATTGTAGTCCATCAGGCTCCTCTGCAACATGGGATTCTCCAGGCAAGAATACTGGAGTGGGTTGCCATTCCCTGCTCCATGGGATCTTTCCAATCCAGGGATCGAACCTATGTCTCCTACATTGGCACGGGGATTCTTTATCATTACCACTAAAGTAAAGATAAAGGGGTGTGTTATTTTTAGAAGGTGAGGCCGTTTTCAGGTTTGCCTCCAAGTGGAATGATTTCATGTGGTAAACACTGGGAACTTTTAAGAAAGTGCCCTTTATGTACAATGGTTCAATTCCGTTTTTCCTTTGTTTCATTTCATCGATATAAAACTTGACAAGTTTTCGTATTATTTTTCATTTCTCTTCCTGGAAACTCATGGCTGAGGATAAAACCAAATGTGCTCTATTTTCAAATTCATCCCTTTAAAACTCAGAGGCATTTGGAATGCTTCCCCTTCCCCTCTTAAAGTAATATTGGGGTTTTCTAATTAAAACAACAACAACATGATCAAATAGAAGATTTTGTTTTCTTTGAGAAGAATGTTTAGTATAAGGACAATCCAGAACCCTGCTTCCACTCCCTTGTCTTCTCCTGGTGCTATTTTGGGAATGCAACACAAGCCCGCTGTTAAAATGCACCAAGAGTCCAGCTGCAGACCACGAGGCTGTGGTTTGTTAACACTTTTTTGTTTTGGTTGGGTTTACTTAATTGTCTTTTAAACTGGAAAGGAGATTTGCTCACAGATGGCATCCACCTTTGTCCCCCATGTTACAGCCTCTCTCTCTCGCTTGCCCCCATCACCTTTCTCTATGACTGGCTAATATAATGTGCACTTGGGCTTGCTCCACTATTTGTCAGAGAATTCAAGGAAAACATTTATCACTAAATAAGCATCCTAGACCATTTCTAAGCCGAAAATGAATAGCTCACGTTCATTAAAAGTTCAGCATGTCGGTGAGGGAGAGAAGGATTGGGAGTTTGGGATTAGCAGAAGTAAACTTAAACATAGCATGGAATGAACAACAAGGTCCTACTGTAAAGCACAGGGAGATGTATACAGTGCATGGTCACGGCTACATTGGGTCCGGCTCTCTTCCAGCCTCATGGACTGTAGCCCGCCAGGCTGCTCTGCCCATGGGATTTTTCCAGGCAAGAATACTGGAGTGGGTTGCCACTTCCTTCTCCAGGGGATCTTCCTGACTCAGGGATTGAATCCAGGTCTCCTGTACTGTAGGCAGATTCTTTTACCATTTGAGCTACCGGGCAAGCCCTACTTGAGGCACTACTCCGTGATAAACCATCTTGGAAAAGAATATGAAAGAGAATGTGCCTATATAATCGAATTACTTTGTTGTACACCAGAAATTAATGCAACACTATAAATCAGCTATATGTCAGTAAAATAGAAAACATTTTCAAGTTTAGCATGTAGAGTCACTGGCCTGGGGCTCTGCACAGACTGTTGCGATTCCTTCTCACTATTCACAAGATGAAGCTGCTGCTGCTGTCATCATTATTTTACAGACAAGGGAAGGGATGCTCAGAGCCTGGTTCCAGACAGCCTCTGCCCCTCACTCTTGCTGGCAGAGCTGGCATAGTGGGCACGTGGGAAAGTTGGCTCCAAAGCCCGCCAGGGTGAGAGTCAGGTACTGACCCTGTTACAGATCCAAAGCCAAGCTTCCACTTCCTTGAGGCCTGTATCTCATCAAAGGCCCATAATCCTGGCCCTGTGTTGGTGGTCTGTAACTTCTTTTTGCCTCATAAGATTTTCTGAAGAACTAGAGGCCAGCTATGGACCCTCTCACCAAAAAAAAAAAAAAAAAAAAAAGTATAGTCACACCACATATTCCATGCCATGCCGGGGAGTTCATCTAAGAACCTGAAAACCACTGCTCTAGACGTTTCCATGATGTCCCTGCAATATTCTCTCTAGAGGAAATGAAAACTTTCTTGCATTTGGGAATTTCTCTTTTCCCCTAAGGAGCAAAACAAATAGCAAACTGAATAAAATGGAATAAAGCAAAACAAATCCAAGGTAGGAAACCGTTTGATAAAATACCACTATTTTTCCCCCCTAAAGCACTCATTTACTGGTCAATAATTTTTCTCATGCCCTTCTTTTAGACATCTTTAAGATCCTGCCAGTGATGCATGGGAGTTTAAGCAGCTATTAGAAAAGAAATTCATCTTATAAAAGAGGAAGTTCAGGTCTCCCCCTAGCCCAACTCTATTTTCCCTCCTCTTCCTCTGTTTTATAAAAACAAGTTCACATAGCAAGGTGCCGGCAGAGCTTGTGTGGGCCTCCAAGCTCCTTGACACTCCGCATAATTTTTCTTCCTTTTGCAATGCGTAATAACTGCCCAGGAGACAGGTAACACACCTAGCACAAACCAACAAACAGGTAAGAGCAAAAGTTGAAAACTGCTTGGTTTCTTGACTGTATTTTACAGTTGAATTTTTCTCTCACTCCAGTGTGCCCATTCTGAGTTCTCTACCTGTTCATACCAAAGCAACTTACATCATGAATAAAGAACCTCTCTCTCATTTCTCTTCCCTTGCCCTTCTTTTCTACCAGAAGGGGTTTTTAAGCCAACTCCCATTCCCAGGCCATACTTATGTGGCCTGCTTACTCAACCCCTGCACACCCTTTGATATGGCGTTTAAATTCAATCTCCTCTGCAAAGCCATTCTTAAGTTTTCTGGTCCACGTTCATCACTTCATCTCTGGAGTTCTGCAGCAACTCTGTGTTGAGATTTCTAATTCTATATTTGCCTTGTGTTTTTACCCCCTCCACCTTCTAGGATGCCATGGCATTCCAGGAACATGAATTAGAAAATTCCTGAATGATGCTCACTGGTTTAGAGGAACACAGAGTAGGTACTCAGAACACACACGATTCAGATACCAAGGCCACTTTTATATGGAAACATTTATAATGTGAAGTGCTGTTTTTCACATTGCTATTCCTATGAAACCTTCATAACTCACTTTCTTCCTGTCTCAAACCAATCTACAACATAGATTATATCACCTTAGTCAAATCCTTCCAAAGATTCATGGCTTAAAAGAATCAACCACCTACCGCTGGCAAAGGCCTTCAGTACTCTGGGAACTTAGCCCAATTTCCTCTCAGACCTCGTCAGTACTTTCCCACACTGTAGCCTCTAGTCCAAGATGGCTGTGTGGGCTACATCTTCCTGTAACTTCTGAACATTTTACAGAAGCAATGTTCTTCTCATATTTCCTCTGTCTCTCTAATTTTTGGTTACCGGCCCTTCATTTTGACTCAAGGTTTAGGTTAAGAGTGTCTAGAAACCCTTGTCATCTCTTGCTTCCCGTACAACTTTGCTGTTACCAGCATATTTTTCTATGCCTTGTAATAAACTAGTTTTCTCAATGACTGTGCAGTACCAATTGAAGAAGTTTTGTGTCCAAAGTTTAGGTAAGGAAGTCCAGGTTTAGGAGGTTAACAGATTTGTCCAAGAACACAGAATCAGTGAGTTATAAAGCTACCAAGTATTTACAACCAGGGTGGGATCCCCATCATCCCCGGGGAAAGGGGGACTTCCTGGGCGGCACTAGCGGTAAAGAACCCGCCTGCCAATGCAGGAGATGTAATAGTCGTGGGTTCGCTCCCTCGGTCAGGAAGATTCCCTGCAGAAGGGCATGGCAATCCACTCCAGTATTCTTGCCTAGAGAATCCCACCGACAGAAGAGCCTGGTATGTTACAGTCCATGGGGTCGCAGAGAGTCAGAAACGGCTGAAGTGACTTAGCACACACACATGCAAGGCTGTTTTCTTTTCTTTGTCATAGGCAATGCAGTCTTGTTCAGCATTTGGACTGAAAGAAAATCTGAAAATGATTCTAAAAAGGCACAAGTGATTTCCACTGGACATTTTGCTTTCCTCAATGCCTTCTTAATCACCTAAAACATGACTTTCTTCACACATAGTACTTAAGAAATGTCAGAGAGGCGTTTCATGTACCTGGGAACCCAGACAGGGCTCTGCCTTAACCCAGTGATTAGGCAGATGATTCTATAGCTTATAGTCAATAAAGGCTGACACCCAGTCGGGTAATATAACTACTTAACAATTATGCGAATTACAGTATATCCAGTGAAGAGCAGTGTGGGCTGAAGGAAGGCGTCAGTGTCACATGATGAAACCCGAAGCCAGCAGAGTTTCACTAATAACTGCTATGGAGATAAACGGCTAACTCAGGGAAGTTCTATTCTCACACTGATAGGGATGATGAGGACAAGAAAGGTAGAATTGCTTTTCTGGATTAAAGCGAAAAAAGTTACATATGAGCATGGCCTTAGGGAAAGGAACCTGACAATTACAGAAATGAATCCATGACACAGCTGAGTTCTGCTTAATAGGATTTAAAATAGAAAGCTTCTGAGGTAAGTAAGCTTGGAATGTCTTTGGCTCCTTCTTGTTGATTTACAATGCATGTTAGCATAGTAAAGGGTCTGAGCTCTCCTGGGAAATAAAAGATCAGGGAGAAGTATGACTGCACGGTTTCAAAAAAGGGAAGAAGGTCTCTTGTTAGGGTTAAGATTAAATAAGTTGCTCGCTAATAAACTCTGGGAGTTGGTGATGGACAGGAAGGCCTGGTGTGCTGCAGTTCATGGGGTCGCAAAGAGTCGGACACTACTGAGCAACTGAATTGAATTGAATAGGTCACTTAAAATTGAGGCCAGCATCTCTCCTTTGTTCAAGGGAGAAAGTGGAAAATACCTTGAAGCACCAAAGAACACCAGAGCCTCAGACCTCAGGTTGGGGGCCAAATCCAACAAGAACATTCCAGAGGCGTCCAGAGGACTGTGGAGAACCTGTCTCTCGCAGTTGATACCAGGTGGCACTGAGATGCATTGTCGTTCAGTCACTCCATCGTGTCCAACTCTGTGCGACTGCATGGACTATAGCCTGCCAGGCCCCTCTGTCCATGGGATTCTCCAGGCAAGAATATTGGCGTGGCATGCCACGCCCTCCTCCAGGAGACCTTCCTCACCCAGGGACT
The DNA here is from genome assembly GCA_006410615.1 of Neotragus moschatus. NCBI lineage: Eukaryota > Metazoa > Chordata > Mammalia > Artiodactyla > Bovidae > Neotragus > Neotragus moschatus. Next base: position 301,539 of record SJYA01003302.1, on the reverse strand, counting down.
GAACCCACGTTTCCTGCCTTGGCGGGCGGATTCTTTACTGCTGAGCCACCAGGGAAGCCGCCTTATTCTTTTTCACCTCTCCCTTTCAAAACAGGACAAAGGAAGTGGCGCGCATGCGTGGCGGCGGG
>SJYA01003302.1:265539-292738 GCA_006410615.1 Neotragus moschatus | reverse complement strand
ATGCCAAGTTTTCTTTCGCAAAAGTAGTTATACAACCTGTCACTGCATTTTTGGATGATTGGATGTAGATTGGAGTAGATTGGAGCATGACTGGAGTAGAATTTTCTCGTTTAGAATTCTTTAAAGTACCTTACGGTTCACTCTCTACATTCTTTACAAGGAAAAATTATAATTATAAAAGTACGAGACGCTTTTTCAACCTCATAGTAAAGTACAGGCTGAATTTATGTATTCATGGTACTGAACTCTTTACTTGCTAAGCTATTTTGAAAAATAATTCTGCTCATGTAATACTGATTGAACATTTACATTGTTATCATGATACTAAGTTTTGGGAATTCCAAATATCTAACATACTTTTCTTGATGTCTAGTTTATCTTCTAAGGAGAAGAGACAGGTAAACAAACACATGGGCATACACACATCATACATCTACATATTAAAATTTTGTATAAGCAAAGTTTTAATACATATTAATTATATTAAGTCACTCATATGTTATCTAGTGATTTCCATATATAACAAGATGATTAATTTTTGTAAAGCCCCACTTTTATTAGAAATAGATGAGAATGTTAATATAGTTATGTCTGTATATCTTCAGGATTTCTTTTTCTGTTTCTGTTTTCCTTATTATGATGAGTACATCATTTTTATAGTAAAAAGGTAATTACAGTGATGTATGTGAATCATTTCTCAATAAAACTGGAAAAAAGAAGCAATTAATAAACTCTTCTCATTCCGTAAAATTCATGCTAACATTATAGCAAACAAATTCACGTTGTAGACATGGCAGTTTGATGAGCCAAAAGTCTAAAGTTCAACAAAGATTTTAAAGAACTGTACATAGCTTTAAAGTCAGCATATAAAGTGGAACTGAGTTGCCAAAAGGGGCACAATGAAGAAATTTTAAGTGGACATCTCTCCACAAAAATGCAACTAATAATATAGAAAACTATTGTCCAAAACTACATATTTTCTATTCACTTAAGGAACGGTTTCCCAATCTCTCTCTCTTTTTTTTAAAGAGGTTGATTGATTCTTTTAAAGGAAGCCTTGAGTAACCTCAACATGTAAAGAACATAGAAGTGGCTCTGCTTTGTTTAAAGGAGGTCCTGAGGATAACCCAGCTCAACACACCTTGTCTTCCCTTCAATTTCCTGTCTCCAGCATCACTTCTGAGGACTCTTTGGCTCTAGAGAGTTTGGATATCATCAAGTTTATCCCTCCGCCCCATATCTTATTTATCCCTACTGGGGTTATGCCAACACTATGTAAACTTTCTTTACAAAGGATGTTTCGACCTAGAGCCTGATCAAATGAATATAGAATTGAAATTGGGTGTTTAAATGAATGATGCTTGAATACATGAAAGTACTTGATTGCTGACAACTCAAGTCTGCTTACCATGTTTTTCAAGATGTTGACAGCAGCTGTCCACCAGCCTCGGGACCTGCCTGTAAATAGGATTCAGGCTGAGTTTCTTATCTCTGGCTTTTTCTTTTTTATTTTGAGCCTCAGCCGGCAAGGAGAGCTGTAATGCTTCCAGCAGTCGAGACTGATTGTCATCCAGATCGGTGATAGAATCCACTGACATTGCACCCTGCAAATTATACACAGACATGAACAAAGAGCACAGATGGAGAAAACGAAAACTGCTTGCCCCAGTGCTGTCCAATAAATACTTTTGCCCACTTAAAATTATACTGTTTAATTGTGCTGTTTCTATTTTAAAAGGAAAAAAACCAAACACCTTTCGAAAAAGTTAGGAAACCTTCATGACATAGGGTAAGGTACTGACAGTTACAATTTCAACAATAGACAACTTTTTCCAAATGGAAGACAAAAGATGGCAAACATACAATTAAAATAGTTTGACCCAACCACTTCATTCCTTGAAACAAGAAAAAAAAAAAAAAATCACATACTTGATGAATGAGGTAAAGTCAGAAAACACTTGTGAATTAAAAAAAAAAAACAAAAAAAAACCAAAAAACAATTCAACTATGGCTCTAGAAAGTAGATTTAAAAATAGGATTCCATAAACATTCTTAGTTTGGTTTTCCCCAGAAGTGGCATAATGTACTTTATTAGGGGAACAGTCCCAGGAGATAGCTGTAGGGGAGTGGGCAAATGAGAAAGGGAAGTGAAGGCAGCCAGTGAAGGGAGCCTCGCCAAGCCCATGACAGACCTGTGGGCAGCTGGAGCCCAACTGCCCTGGGAACCTGTACAATCGTGTAGGTCATGTACCTCAGAGCTATTCCTGCTTAGGAGTGAGGGAGCTGAAGTATTTACCACAAGTCTCCAGAGCCATTGATTAAGGGCAACTTCTGGTAGGGGTAGGGAGGCTACATTAATGTCTTCCTACTTGCAGGCTGTCACCTGCATGGGTGGGTGTCTCTGGCCATCAGAGAGAGCCTCCAGCCAAGAGATGGGGTCAGTGACAGGTGGAAAGAGGGCTGGCACGCTAGGAATGGTAAGAGCTGAGGGTAAGGGCACAGGGCACCAATGATGTCTGTATGGCCACCCACTCTTTGATGAAACCTAGAGGAAGAAGTTGGCAGCTGGTGGCCTAGCAAGGCCTGGCCAGAGGGGAGGGCACTGGGGAGGCCCACTGCCTGGCCTCTAGAGCCTCAGGAAGCTCATACACGGCATTTTGGTGTCCTTGCCTTGTAGACATACACACAGTCTGAGAGATTATGATGGGACGGGAAGGACACTTCCATCATGCAAATTCAGATATTCCAGGATGCTGTCATTTCTTCAGTTTTAAACACAGGGAAATGCTGGAAACAGCAGTGGGTGGCTCAGGTGCCCCTGAATCTTGGAGAGGTTCTAAATGTTGGAGGCTGACTGAGCATTGTGGATTTTAACTGGGAAGTGTCTGGGGTTTTAACTAGGGTAGGAGTTGATGGCTGGAGATGGCAAAGATTTGGGCTTTCAGGCAAAAGGAAAAGGAGAGATCTCTCAACGACCCAGGAAGTTTCAGAGATATTTATCTCCTGATTCAGCTAATCATCAACAAATTTGCCTAGAAACTCAGCTTTCCTGGATTGAAATATGAAATCTGAAGTGCTAAATGACAGCACAGTGCCTGGAACACGGTACTCACTTAATAAATGGAGCCATATTATTGTGTGCTCTGCTAAGCCGCTTCAATTGTGTCTGACTCTTTGTGACTCCATGAACTGCAGCCCGTCAAGTTCCTCTGTCCATGGGATTCTCCAGGCAAGAATACTAGAGTGGGTTGTCATGCCCTCCTCCAGGGGAATCTTCCTGACCCAGGGATCGAACCCATGTCTCTTATATCTCCTGCATTGGCAGGTGGGCTCTTTACCACTAGCACCACCTACCATGTTATTACAGCATTGATTTGAAAGAGGATATGTGTGTGTGTTTCTACAGTTATGTTGGAGAAAAAACCCATGCCCTATTGATAAGAAAAATCTCATTGTTTATGAAGTAAGTGTAAGTAAGTGTTAGGAGCTCAGTCCTGTTCGATGCTTGGCAACCCCATGGACTGCAGCCTGCCAGGCTTCTCTGTCCATGGGATTCTCCAGGTAAGAATACTGGAATGGGGAGCCATTCCCTTCTCCAGGGGATCTTCCCCACCCAGAGGTCGAACCTGAGTCTCCTGCATTGCAGGCAGCTTCTTTATCGTCTGAGCCACCAGGAAAGCCCTGCGTATGAAGACCGGTAGCAAATTTACTTAGCCAGGCATAGTTCTTAGATGAGAGGAAGAGATTAAGAAAAACACTTGGCCCTGCCCTCAAGCCTCGCAGCCTCACAGGAAATTCTGGCAACAGCAGAGGGTCACACTAGAGCAGGATCAGTGGTGATGTTGTAGAATGTTCTGAATATCATGGGTAACCAAGGAGAGGCGCCCAGTACCTTTGAAAGGGCTCAGGGAAAGGTTGTGAGGGTGTGTCAGGTGTCTCAGGGCCAGTGCAAATTCTCCCTGAATGGGGTTGTTGACAGATACTTGGACACAAACTATATTTCCAGTTTTCACATAAGCCAAGACTCAGAGAATAACCTTAGAACATTTCCGTTGTCCTAACTTCAGTGTCAGAGACAACACTGGCCAACTCACCCTCCTCCTGGCCCGAGGAGCCGGCTCCGGGGTATTGGGAGACGTTGACTCATTTGGTGTTTCCGAGGTGGAGCTGAGAGATGAGTTACTGCTTGAGAGTTCTTTGTTTTGTCTTTTATTTCCAAATGGGAGGAGGGAAGCCACAAAATCGGAGGCATCCTTGTGCTCGTCCCTCTGCGAGTCCTGTTTGAGTTTATAGGCCCGGTCATTTGCGATAACTTGGGATAAGGGCATTCCAAACGCTTGTGGGATGAACTCTGGAATCAACAGAACAAACATTCACTTTCAGAGGAACAGCAGACCAGGGAAGACTCTCAGTCACGTTGCAGATCGAAGGGCAGACATATTCAAATGACTGTTTTCTGAAGAACTGATCCAACCAAAAAGTATGGAGATGACTTTTGGGTTTGCCAGAGAGGCCAAAGTTTCTATTCAGTAAAAGAAAGTCAGTTTGTTTAAAGAACAAGGGTTTTAGAAATCTAGGCTTCCAGCTTTTCTCCATGTATCTCAAGAATGTTTAAAGGAAATAACTTTATAGAGAGAGGTGACATTTCTGATAGGATGAACATGGTCTATACTGTCCATGGAATTCTCCAGGCCAGAATACTGGAGTAGGTAGTCTTTCCCTTCTCCAGGGGATCTTTCCAACCTAGGGACGGAACCCAGGTCTCCAGCATCAGGCACATTCTTTACTAGCTGAGCCGCAAGGGAAGCCCAAGAATACTGGAGTGGGTAGCCTATTCCTTTTCCAGTGGAACTTCTTGACCCAGGAATCGAACTGGGGTCTCCTGCATTGCAGGCAGATTCTTTACTAACTGAGCTATCAGGGAAGCCCCCTCATAAGTACACCATTTTACAGACTTAAGTCTTTGACTGATGTCTCAAGAACCCCCAAAGCTTACAAGGCCTGAGAAGACTCTGTGCATATACATTCATTCAACAGGCACTTACTGAATACCTCTATGTACTGTGTCGAGCTATGCAGCGGGGAGTATGCTCTTGCAGGTTTCAGAATGTGGGGTGGGGTAAGAGAATCAGATACATAAATAATTATAATTGAGTCTATCATGTGCTATACTGGCTTCCTTGGTGACTCAGTGATAAAGAACCCGCCTGCCAATGAAGGAGACCCAGGTTCGATCCCCCCTGCATAGGGAAGAGTCCCTCGAGGAGGGCATCACAACTCACTCCAGTATTCTTGCCTGGAGAATCCTATGGACAGCGGAGCCTGGTGGGCTATACTCTACGAGGTCTCAGAAGAGTCAAACACAACTGACTGACTAAACCACCACCACATGGGCTGTTAAGAGAGAGATGCAGAAAGCCTGAAATTCAAGTAAGTGGTTATACTTCGAGGTTCCAAGTCAAAGACCAGCGCCTGAAATGACAACCTAAGAGGCAGAGGAGCAGCTGGGGAAGGAGTTGGTTCAGTTCTTAGTGTTTTTGTCCTAGCATGCTGCCTCCAATTGCTGGGTCTGTGCTGTCACTCAAGGGCCCAGGATATAATTAGTTACATCCTCCAGGAAGGACAATTTTGGGGAAGGAGCATCATGGAGATGGAGACAGTCGCATTCTGGATCTCTAGAGTAAATCCATTTGTATACACATACATTGTAAGCACACCAGTCCTTAGGGCCAGGCATTTTATTGGTAATATTTTAAATTCATGCTGAAAAGCATTAATAATTAAATTAAATGGATTATTTCTTTGAGGCTCAAAATTATATCTCCTAGCAGCAGAAACTGGAGTCTAGCCTCGCCCTTGTTTTTATAACCCTTGTGAATAAAACCAGAATGATCAAGGGAAAACAATTCAAAGGTTGGAAAGGCAAGCATTAAATCAGGTGGAAAGAGGCTCTAAAAGGTTTTCCTCTTTGATCCATGGCAAGAGCTTGAACATCACTGGTCTAGTACTCAAATCTGTAGTAAAAGCAGAAATGGCACTTGAAAAGTCTGCACCTCTTGTTCTGTCAAAACATGCAATTTATTTTGAAGTGAAAAATCAAAACTTCCACGTTTCTGGATTTTCAGAGAATGCTTCTTCACCCTCTATCACCAAACTAGTCGGCACATGATTTAGGCATTTGTTTTGAGGATCAATGTGGACAGGGTAGTAAGATCCAATAGTCACTACTGGTAAAAGGTCATTTTCACTACTAGCAAAATTAGAAACCAAACAGGCAGCTCAGGATTTATTGTGTCTATCAGTGTTACCTTGTCTATGGGAATAATCAAATAGTTTTTACTTCGAAAAGGTTGGGGCAAGTCTAGGAACATGTGTATGGCAAGGTTGATAGCTATTTGAACTACATAAAAACTTTTGGAGAATAATAACAGCAGAAAGGACATTGATGAATGTATCAAATGACCTGTGTCTGCTCAAGTAGGCATATTCATAGCAGGGATTTAATATGATATGAGGAGTATTGATTTCTTTTTGAGACATTTTATCCACATAAAGGGAACCAACCACCTTCGGCTAGAGATTTCTAATATCCCTGGCAAAAAAGAAGAAATATGGTTTCCTTCAGTATCTGTCATTTTTCATATCTAAAAGTCTGTTGCTCTACTTGTAAATTGGAATCATGGAATACAAATAAAGCAGATGGAATACATAAAGTCATTCTCCCCAAATGACTCTTTCACTTCTCTTTTCTTTCCATTCAAGGGATGGAGCCACCTATAACAGGTTTTTATTTCTCTCTAATAGGCCTTCTTCCCCCATTCAAGGGATGGAGCCACCTATAACAGGTTTTTATTTCTCTCTAATAGGCCTTCTTCCCTGGCTGAGTTTATTTATTCTTTCAGTAGTAGTGTTTGGATGTAATCTCTTTAATTTCTCATTGTATTCTCCAGAGAACTCTCACAAGCTTGAGAGAGGAGAGAGATCTCTCTATGCCCTGAACTTGTGTCACAGTGTCTAGTCGCTGGAAAGTTCTCAGCAGGGTTCCTTGCATATAATTGCTTCTCGAAATGTGGTTATTGTAAAATCGAGGATTCAGCCCAACCGGTTGAGCAAAACCTTCCTTTTTGTGTAAATAAAGTGCTGGGCACAGGCTTATCCATGGGCTTGAACTTCTTCTATTGGAGGGAAAAGGAAACCTACAGACTCTGTGCTGATAGCTGTTAATAAAACTGATAATGGGTTTTTCAAACCATAAAGACATTAACCAAGAGTCAGTGTTCTGAGGCCAGGGACAGTGTGTATCCCACTGTGATCTATTGTCTGTGTTTCCTGAGGGGACAGCATCCCCTGCCATCCTCACTGCAGACTGTCTCTGTTGCCTCCCCGTGGTCCTGAGCCCCTGGAGGTGATATGCTGGTCTCTCAGCTCCCTGCAGCAATTTCCAGATCCTTCCCTCCCACTGCGCGGCTGAAACCTGGGGCTGCAAGCTTCCTTGGCACCCCTGCTCATTGCTATCTTCTATCCTGGAAGTCAGAACCCTTGGCCACCATCATCCCAGGTGACGTGGATGTCTACCTAAACGACCCATCTGATTCTCTGTCCTCACATCTCCTTGACTTCCTCCTCCTCTTCTGTTTTCCTGCATGCTGCCTTTTTCACCAGCTCCCTCGGTCCCAATCCTGGACCTTACCTTCACCAGAGCTAAGTGCAGGGCAGCAAAGGAGACACAGATGTAAAGAAGAGACGTTTGGACTCAGGGGGAGAAGGAACGGGCAGGATTGGAGAGAATAGCCCTGCTGCTGCTGCTGCTGCTAAGTCGCTTCAGTCGTGTCCGACTCTGCAACCCCATAGACGGCAGCCCACCAGGCTCCCCCGTCCCTGGGATTCTCCAGGCAAGAGCACTGGAGTGGGTTGCCATTTCCTTCTCCAATGCATGAAAGTGAAAAGTGAAAGTGAAGTCGCTCAGTTGTGTTCGACTAGTAGCGACCCTGAAACATATATATTACCATATGTAAAATAGATAGCCAGTGGGAGTTTGATGTATGAGGCAGGGCACCCAAAGCCAGTGCTCTGGGACAATCTGGAGGGACAGGGTAGGGAGGAGGGGCTGGGGTTCAGGGTAGAGGGGACACAGGTATGCCTATGGCCGTTTCATGTTGATGTATGGCAAAAACCATCATAATACTGTAAAGTAATTATCCGCCAACTAAAACAAATTTAAAAAAATTTTTAATAGATGCAAAAAAAAGTGATCTGGCGTCTGGACTGAGGCTTCCTCCCTCCACTGTTGTCTCACACCCCCAACCCAGATCATGTTTTACACTGTGGTGTGACAGTCCTTTCAAAGATACCATTAAGCCATCCCTCCTTAATTTAAAGAGTAGTAACACATACTTGATGTTTCAACTGTTATTTAATATGACACAGAATGAAGTTGTATAAACTATTCTTTTATAGGGGCTACTTCACAGCTCACATGTAGTAACACATCTAGACAGGGAGAGACAATAAAACACGGCATGATGTCATTTCAGCATAAAGAAAGGTGCTAGACCTGACTATCACCAGAGTTTATGTCGATAAACATATGGCATCATCCGAAAATATCCTGTAGAGTGGGGACCTAGCTCCCAGACTTAGGCTATGGTAAAACCTCTTCCCCTTGTGCTCTGATTAGGAACATTATTAACTGGAACAAAGCAGCTATTTTTAAACCTTTTTTCCCTCAAAGTGATTCTTTTTGACAGAAGAAAGAAATTTTCTGAAGTTCTGAAAGCTGAAAAAATACTTTGGGGATGCCAAGTAATTTAACTAAGAGAAATGAAAGACTTGGAAGTATTCTGTATGAAAATATATGTTTTCTGAACCAGCATCAATCCTGGTTTCCATATGGAAATCAGAAGTCATATGGGCACTGCTTAAAGTGGCAGGAGGGACACAGAAGTGTCACAGGATCTGTTGTATATTATGTTAATGCAATTTAATAAAACATAGGACATGATTTACTCTGATTGAATCAATTAATACAGCAGCAAATTAAACATTTAATGAGTCACTCTATTGGGAGAGCAATTTGATTCTAAAAAGCTGCTCCTATCTATTTTTAGATGACCTAACCCAAAAGGTCATTTCGAGTTTCCTGTTTTCCTTCTTTTACTCTTGAATTCAAATGATTGTCATTTTTCACATGTGCAGCTGTTATGAACCCAAATGGTAATATTCAAATAGAAGAAAACAATGTGAACTGGCCACAACTGTGAGAGCCCTACACACTGCTCCATCACACCCTGGTTCCCAGGACATCCACGTGATGGATGTGCGGACATACATAGGACTTTCTAGTCAGAAAAAAAAGCCACATCATTCAGCTTGACTTAAGCCTAGGATATCATCTTTAACTATCAAAGCTAAAAACAAACAAACAAACACAGCCACCTCTTATGCCATATATCTTGGTATTTCTTTCCTTAGTTGGATACATGATGTATCTTTTCCTTGGAATCACCAGAATCTGCCTTCCTTTTCCCAGCCAGCACCCCGTGCAACCTCATAGAACACTGCCAAATTTTCAGTGAGCCTATGTAATATCTAAATACGATTTGATCTGAAAAATATATACTAGCCCAGTGCATACTGGTTGATTACTTCCCCTGGCCCTTCCTGCCCAACACTTACTTCCTGCTATTTTCTTATTCGGAGAAGCACACATACATCTCCCTCTGCTGAGGGAATTAAAACATCTGCAAAAAACAGAAATGCTCGTTCTGTTTCATTTAACACGAATGGGCACTTCTGAAGAATCACCTCAAGTATACATTTTGAATGTTCAGATCCTGATACCAATATCATCCTAGAATAAACAACTTTAAAGATAACACATTACTAATATCGGTCTGGATGATCCCTTTAATAACTCTATAACACCGAGGACTACTCTAATCCAATGAGATAAAGATGGCCCATGGCAGGAATAGGATGAGTAAAAACTCTAGTTTAAAAAAGCTACCCTGGCTACTAATATTCATTTAAAATATAAGGGCATTAATTTATGAGTTAATTGAACAGAATATAATTTTTCAGACAGTGATGGATAGCTGAAGAAGAGTAAATCTCCTTTGCATTCATTATGCTAGCATTAGATTCTGCTATGGTAGACTGTGCCCTGACGAGTAAGCTGGTTAGTATGGACCAGAGTTCTCATCTTAGAAGGTGCACATTGGTAGTTATAAAATGACTCCTGCCCAGTACCTATGGAGACAAATGGAGTCAGGTTTTCTGAGGTGGGGGCGTTGGAATATTTAAAGGTTTCACAAATCATTCTATCAATACAGTGCAGTCAGGGGCAGAGATCCTTGATATTTTCATGTCCTTTCCTCCAGCTGGAGGTAAACATTTGAAATGTCTGGAGATACTCTGGTTGGGGGCAGTGGTACTGGCATCGAGTGGTAGAGACCAGGGACGCTTCTATTAAACATCTCAGACAGTGTACAAGACAGCCCCCACGGCAAAGAATTGTTCCGTAGAAAATGTCAACAGTCCCAAGATTGAGATATCATGCTCTAAGGGAAGTAAAACAATCGTTTTCTATTCTCTAGAATTCTTTTTAAATTTTATTTTTAAAATGTATTTTTTAATTGGAGGAAAGTTGCTTTACAATATTGTGAAGGGTTCTGCCATATGACAATGCAAATCAACCATTGTCATACATATATCATACACATATATCACATCCATCACCTCCCTCCTGAGTCTCCCTCCCCTCCCACCACCGCACATCTCTAGATCATCACAGAGCGCCCGCAACTTCTCACCAGCTATCGGTTCTCTACATGGTACTGCATGCATGTCTATGCTACCTTCTCCATTCGTCCCGCTCTCTCCTTCCCTGTGTCCAAAAGTCTGTTCTCTATATTTGCACTTCCATTCCTTCCCTGCAAATAGGTTCATCAATACCATTTTTTTCTATTAGGATTCTTTATCTCTTTTTAGTCCAAGAATCAGATGTCATGACCCTTTAGGCACAATTCAAGATATGGGTGTAGGTAGAGTCTGGGATCAGTGCTGTATCTAGGTCTTGTCTAATATCACAAGGCATGTATTTTTATACCTTTGATTTCATTGCCTTTCATTACTTTCAAGCAGAAATTTGATCATTATATAAAAGAACACCAAGGCAAGACATATGGCCTCCCTTACTCAACACTCATTCACTATGACACATAAAGTGGAAATACATTCATATGACCACACCACTCAGCAGTCATTTCATATGAAGATGTAGAAACAAGCCACAAAAAGATATACTGGGCTAATGGGGCCCAGGTGCCCATTATGCGGCTCAATGAATATTAGTTAAAAAGGAACACAAATACCTCTGCTGCTGCTGCTGCTAAGTTGCTTCAGTCGTGTCTGACTCTGTGCGACCCCATAGACGGAAGCCCACCAGGCTCCCTTGTCCCTGGGGTTCTCCAGGCAAGAACACTGGAGTGGGTTGCCATTTCCTTCTCCAATACATGAAAGTGGAAAGTGAAAGTGAAGTCACTCAGTCGTGTCCGACTAGTAGTGACCCCATGGACTGCAGCCCATCAGGCTCCTCCGACCATGGGATTTTCCAGGCAAGAGTGCTGGAGTGGGGTGTCATTGTTGCTGCTGCTAAGTCACTTCAGTCACGTCCGACTTTGTGCGACCCCATAGACAGCAGCCCGTCAGGCTCCCGCATCCCTGGGATTCTCCAGGCAAGAACACTGGAGTGGGTTGCCATTGCATTCTCCACCAAATACCTCTGAGAGAGTGGCTAAACTATTGGTTTCCTAAATATCCACAGAAGGGGACAGTATGAAGAGTCAACCATTCCCAAAACCCACAGAGCAAAAAAAAAAAAAAAAAAAAGACTATGCTGTGATCTAACATTAAAATGCTGACAACAGCCCATCTTCACTAACCATGAGGATGAGACTATTTCTTTCCAGTAGAAATGGTAGGCGAATCCAAACTCTTTGTCATTCAACTAGCCCTGCCTAACTATCTAGATTTGCCAGACAGCTGGTTAGCGTTAGAGATGCTATCCATGGCTACTCAACCCAGGTTTTCGTTATACACTGCTGATTGGCCAGCTTCATAATTAGAACCATGAACTTGGCATGAATCATACTTTGCTCAAACCAATTGAACTCATCAATTCAGTACAGGGCCACTCGAACACAAAAGAGTAGACCCAAACAGCCTTTAATGGCATTCCACTGTAGAAATCCAGTTTACATAATAGAGTTGAACCATGTAAATCAATGCAATTCAAAAACCCCAGCAAATTCAACCAGTATGCTCCATGGAAGACACATTTGCTTCAGTTCATTCTGTCTTTTACCTCTGTCTTTGTTTTTCTCCTTCCCGAGCGAATCCAGTTTCTTTCTCAAAGATTTCTTTCTCTTTTGTCCATCTGTAAATATTTAAAAAATGAAAAGTTGTAAAAACAAGCAGATAAATGACACTTTACATTTTCAATAAATACATTTGAGCAGAAGTGTGACCTCTCTACTCATAATTTGGCATTTTAAGCAGTGTAATGGGCTTGAAAATACGTGAAAATTCTTAACTTGAATTGAACATATAGCCAGAATCTTGGTGTGTGCTCTTTAATTCTATTTCAACCATGGAAAATACAGGAAATTTATTTCCTTCAGAAGCCATTTAGTTTTGACACTTAGATATGTTTGCCTTTACTATTACATGAGTCTCTTCATATTTATGTCATCTCCATGAGAGGGGAGTCAACAGTACACACAGCTTTGACATCCATGAGCTAATAGAGTGTAACTGAATAAGGAAGTGAATTTGGGGCCCATAGAAGTCAAATCTAATCATTGTTACACCATTTACTAATCTTGTGACTTTGGGTAAGTCTCAGGGTCCTCATCTATAAAATGGGAATTTCATGGAGTTGTTGTGAAGACTAAATAAAATGTTGTCTATAAAGTGCTTAATGGGGAGCATGACACATTCCATAAATTCAGATCTACTTTCTTTGGGGGGGGGACGGGTTTCATAGTATTCCATAGTATGGCTATACCATAACTTAATTAACCATTCCCCATCACCCCGACTGACGGACATTTCTAATTTTTACTAGAATAAGTAAGGCATTGATCCTTTTAGCATCTTATATACATGCACTTGCAACAAATGTACTTCACTGGTTAACTCACTAAAGAATATAGATACCTTTTCTATCAGTAGGCAGCTGCAAATGAACTCCTAGTATGCCATCATAAAATATTGGCAGTCATCATAGTGAGAATGTGTTTTGGAATAATGCAGCTGTCAACTTCATGTGTAGGAAGTGCAAATCAGGACTCTGCACTGCTACCCATCAGTAGAAGTGCAGCCCATGCTGCGAGGAACCTTGGGTTTAAAAGGGGATTAAGAATTGCTATTTTTCACAAGATATCCTTAATAGTGTAGTAAAGCAAGAGATTGAGTCCAGTACAACTTAAAGGCAAGACTGATATCAGGACAAGACAGACTAGGCATTCATCAACATTCCTGGGATCCTCATGGGGCTGCAGATGTTCCCCACACCTCCTCTCTGAATTTTTGGAGTCAGAAGACATCACAGTATAATCAATAGGCACACGCAAGCCCTCTTTCCCTTCAGAAGCAAAGGAATACAGCCATCAAATGGACATAGTTCATGACAGTCTTCACTTTTGCAGTTATGAAATATATAGATGGAAATGATGGAAATCAGCTGTGATGTGGCAAAGAGCCATCAATCTCTTTCACCATGGGTATGTTCTTATCTTCAGTATCTAAAAGATGATCTCACCACAGGGCCTACAGTGATCTGTCATATCACATAAACATTCATCTCTGTGTTACATCATATCGACATCACAGACATTATCATATAGACATGTTATATCATATAGACATTAAACATACTAATTGCACATGATTCTAATCTGGTCTTCAAATAGAACTGACAGCTCTTTTACTTTGTGATGCTGTGGCCACCTGAAGCAAAGAGCCAACTCATTGGAAAAGATCCTGATGCTGGGAAAGATTGAAGGCAAAAAGAGAAGACAGCAGAGGATGAGATGGTTGGATAGTATCACCGACACAAGGGAGATGAATTTGAGCAAACTCTGGAAGATAGTAAAGGACAGAGGAGTCTGGTGTGCTGTAGTCCACGGGGTCACAAAGAGTCAGACATGACTTAGTGACTGAACAACAACAACACTTTGTCCATCACTAGTTCGTATCACCAAATATATTTGACTATATTACGAGCATATTCCTTTAACAATTCTATCATCTCTTCATTTTAATAGTTGAGCCAGAAGAATAATAAAACCATATATTAAATCCTAAGGGGTCTATTTTTCATAACCAGTGGACATATCCTAAATTTCAAGCAAGTTGTCAAAGAACCAGAATACATGTAGGATAGGAGACATTTTAAGATAGAACAATTTAAAATTTTTTTTTAAAATTAGAGGATGTAGGATATGTGTAGATGTGTATAAATATAAATATACAGGGTAAGTAATAATGAAGAAGTCAACTCTCACATAATCAGCAGCCAAGCTCAGATGTAGACTGTTGCTAGTACCCGAGGAGCCTCCAGAGAGGGAATCACACTGAAGGTATTCTTTCTTGCCTCAATTACATATTTTATTCATTAATACTTGCAAAAATTCACCCTGTTGAGGCAGGTAGTGAAAGTGTTAGTCACTCAGTCATGTTCAAGTCTTGGCAAACCCCACCAGGCTCCTCTGTTCATGGAATTCTCCAAGCAAGAATACTGGAGTGGGTAGCCATTCTTTTCTCCAGGGGCTCTTCCCACCCCAGGAATTGAACCCGGGTCTCTTGCACTGCAGGCACATTCTTTAAAAATGCCCCTAATTAGACAGAGGTGAACATTATTAATAGGCAACTAGACAAAATGATGGATGATGTGCAATAACATGTAAGGAGGCATGGCTTTAGCCATTTTCTCATTTAAAATCCTCAGGAAAAACAAACAGCGCTATGCAATAAAACTGCTCACTCCTTCCTTGCGATCTGTCAGTAGTTTGCTGATTGATCCTTCAGTTTTTGAAGAATGTCTTTTGTTCCCATAGAGCATAGAGAATCTGCTCAAGAGACTGCTGTACCATGTACTTACAACCATACAGAAGAGTTTATGTTCATCCTTGGATGCCAGAAAGTGTGATAAGGGCCATTCTATCTTTTAAAGTAATTGAAGCTTCCTGACTATCCATACTGAGCAGCAATGTTTTTACAGTGCAAATAGTGATCAGCATATGCTTAGAACCAGACATGGAACAACTGACTGGTTCCAAATTGGGAAAGGAGTACGTCAAGGCTGTATATTGTCACCCTGCTTATTTAACTTATATACAGAGTTCATCATGTGAAATGCCAGGCTGGATGAGTCACAAGCTGGAATCAAGATTGCTGGGAGAAAGATCAAGAACTTCGGATATGCAGATGATACCACTCTTATGGCAGAAAGCGAAGAGGAACTAAAGAGCCTCTTGATGAGGGTGAAAGAAGAGAGTGAAAAATCTGGCTTGCAACCCAACGTTAAAAAAGGAAAAAAAAACAAAACTAAGATCATGACATCTAGTCCCATCACTTTATGGCAAATAGAAGGGAAAAAAGTAGAAGCAGTGACAGATTTTATTTTCTTGGGTTCCAAAATCACTGAGGATGGTAAGTGCAGCCGTGAAATTAAAAGAAGCTGTGACAAAGCTAGACAGTGCCTTAAGAAGCAAAGACAATACCTTGCCAACAAAGGTCCACATAGTCAAAGGTATAGTTTTTCCAGTAGTCATGTACAGATGTGAGAGCTGGATCATAAAGAAGGCTGAGCACCAAAGAATTGATGCTTTTGAATTATGGTGCTGGAGAAGACTCTTGAGAGTGACCTGGACAGCAAGGAGCTCAAACCATTCAATCCTAAAAAAAATCAACTCTGAATATTCATTGGAAGGATTGTTGCTAAAGCTGAAACTTCAATACTTTGGTCACCTGATGTGAAGAGCTGAGTCACTGGAAAAGAGCCCAATGCTGGGAAAAATTGAAAGCAAAAGGGGAAGGAGGTGGCGGAGGATGAGAAGGTTAGATAGTATCACTGATTCAATGGACATGAATTTGAGCAAACTCTGGGAGATACTGGAGGACAGAGGAGCCTGGTATGCTGTAGTCCACGGAGTCACAAAGAGTCAGACATGACTTAGCAACTAAACAACAACAATATGCTTACTAACTGGTCCCAGAGTGGGCACTATCTTATGGGCTACAGTGACCTGGAGAGAAAATTGGGGTCACACATCCTGATCAAAGGCATCTTGGAAAAAGCACTAGAGGATTGCCCTCCATGTGCCTGCAGGAGACCACATCTTAGATGGGAGAGCCCACAGACATACATGAAACAATAGCAGGTGGTAAGACAGCAAGCCTTCCACATCCAAGTGACCACAGAGGAAAGGAATAATTGGTATGGAGTGTGGTTAATCTAGCCATCTTGGGAGAGGCCAGTACCAAACAGGGTCTCTGGAGAGTTGAGAACAACAAAACATGAGCTTGTTTTTTCATGGTCTCACTTGCTGTCAGGTAGTGGTGGTTTCTCGAGCTAGATGAGAAGCTCTCTGAGGGTAGAACCATATCTCCTAGGCCTTTGTCTCACTCCAGGTAAGGAGCACAGGGTAGGGCATGCCATGAGGACTTGTCAGCACTGTCTATGACCAGAAGTCAGATGGAGGTTTTGGGTTGGTTCCAGGGAGAGCCCAGAAGCACTGAAGTATACAATTCCTAATTTTAATCAGATAATATCAGATTCAGAGAGTAGAGGTTATTAAAGAGTATTTTCCATATTAAGTTGATTCTAGAGATACTAACGGAGAAGGCAATGGCACCCCACTCCAGTCCTCTTGCCTGGAAAATCCCACGGACAGAGGAGCCTGGTAGGCTGCGGTCCATGGGGTCGCTAAGAGTCGGACATGACTGAGCGATTTCACTTTCACTTTTCACTTTCATGCATTGGAGAGGGAAATGGCAACCCACTCCAGTGTTCTTGCCTGGAGAATCCTGGGACGGGGGAGCCTGGTGGGCCGCCGTCTATGGGGTCGCACAGAGTCAGACACGACTGAAGCGACTTAGCAGCAGCAGCAGAGATACTAAGGGTAAAAAATATTGTCCAAGGAAAGACTCATTTTTGGTGATAGACGGAAGAGTAAGGGTTACTTTTGGGGAATGGCGACGCATGAAGGAGCCTCCTGGTGTGCTTGGATTGTTCCTTAGCTTGATCTGGTTGTTGGTTACATGATCCATGAGCTATATATATTAAAAACCCACTGAGTTGTACGTGTGGACATTCACACTTATTTACATCACTATATATATGTTATTCCTCAATAAAAATAACAAAAGACTTTGTCATTCTTATGGAATGGCACCAATGTAAAAATTACATGAATTGAATGGGGCTGCAAACTCAGCAAGAAAGTCTTGAACCACCAGAAAGTTCTCGTACCTCTAACTTTTCTAAATATCTGAATGCCCATGATTTTATCCGGCAACCATGACTTCCTTGTGACACAGGCATACAGGGACAATGAAGAGCTGGTGATTTTGGAGTATGTACTAGAAGCTGAGCATCCATGGTCTCACTACATTCTCATAGCAGCTCTACAAAGCTCACACTATTATATTTTGTGATTTTATAGATGATGTTAGGAGAGGTTAAGTAACTTGTCCAGGGCAGAAATTGGTAAGGGATAAATTTAAAAACTTGCACCCAGGAGTAGCCCACACCAAACTGGTGCTCCTGATTTCTCACTGTGCCATAGTGAGGAAAATATGGTGTCTATTTGAAGGAGGCAACATTAAAGACCAGATACAGAGAGCAACATGCCCAAAGTAACACAGTGACAGAGGAAAGAGAAACTAACAATATTTGAGTTCTAAATGTTCACCAGGATGGGCATCAATTATTTTTGCATGCATAATACTATCTAAGACATACCAGCATACAATCCACTCATGTAGCCTTTTGATCTATCCATCTTGCAGTTGAGAAAATTAACATCAGAGAACTAAAGGAAACTGTTCCCAAATCGCAGGACTGGTAGTTAGTAGAACTGAAATCCAAATTCCTAATACAGCTCTTTATAAAAGGCCTGACTCTGTCTTGAGAGGGGTGGCTAGGAGAACTCAGATACTTGTGATGAGAAGCTGAAAACCCTTTGTCTAAGGTCGCTAGGCCTCTGCATCACGAGAGATTGTTCTGAAGGTATTTGTAAAACAGAGGCTGTTCATCTGTGAGGGTCATTTAGACTCTGCCCTACAAGAAGTCTGAGTGATGGGCAAGAACATGCTAAGGCCCATTCCTTAGTGAAGCAACACCAGAGAATGGATATAGACGGCCAAATTCAGAGATGCACCTGGATATGGGACTGGACATCAACATTTGAGTCCCTTCACTCACAGAGTTCCATAAAGATCACATTATTGGAAAGGAGAAGAAACTGCCTGTGCAAATTGCCTGAGACGTGAAACGAAGTCAAACAGGACTAAGTGCAGCTCTGGGGACAAAACCCTCTTCTGATGCTGCCACAGAAGCAATCCAGTGGGTTTGGCATGGCCATACCCACATCCCCACCCCACTACTCTGGTTGTATTTAGCCTGCACAGTGATTGATTGATTGATTTAATTGAAGTATAATTGATTTACAATGTTGTGTTAGTTTCAAGTATACAGAAAAGTGATTCAGTTATACATACATATGTGTGTGTGTGTGTGTATTCTTTTTCAGATTCTTTTCCCTTATAGGTTATTACAAAATATTGAGTATAGTTCCTTGTCCTATACAGTAGGATCTTGTTCCTAATTTATTGTATATATTCAATTCAGTCAGTTCAGTCACTCAGTCGTGTCCAACTCTTTGCGACCCCATGAATCGCAGCACGCCAGGCCTCCCTGTCCATCACCAACTCCCGGAGTTCACTCAGACTCATGCCCATCGAGTCAGTGATGCCATCCAGCCATCTCATCCTCTGTCGTCCCCTTCTCCTCCTGCCCCCAGTCCCNGGATATTAACTGATTTAATTGTCATGGCACCACTATGAACCAAGTACTATTATTAAATTCGCTCTACAGATGAAGAATTTGAGGTACAGGGAGATGAAATAAGTTGACAGGTTTACCATGCTATAAACAATCCCCATATTTTATTAAAATACCTGGAATTATACTGGAATAATATATATAGATATATTTTTAGAATAACATCTATAGTGAGAGCAAGTTTGCAATAACTTAAGGAAGTGTACACTGAAGATTTATACTATACTTAACATTTTCCAGATGTAAAATGATTTTTTCCTGTGTTGCTATAACAAAATGCAACCCAAGTTGATTAGGACTCTAATGAAAGACTATGAAATAAACAAATACGTTTTAAAATGATTTTTAACTCTGAGACGAGTAATTTTTTCTACATTAGTTTAATGAGAATAGTGAACCTTTGAAACAAGTATGAAAATATGGAAAATGTTAATGATCTTGAGTTGCACATATTTTGTGCTCTAAACGACATTTCTGGCTGCTAAATGTTAATTTTATTATGCACGGTGCATGATGTGGGTGAGTTAATGTTGCCAGGGAACTTTTAGTGTCTAGACATTTTCACTTTTGTGTATTTAAGTTTGCAAACTCAACATTTATGTTAGTATACCTTCTGGCACTTAATTAAGTTTCATCCCATGATTTTAAACTTAAATGTGCTTTAATATAGACAATTGCATTATTTTCATCTTGCACTCTATCCTTTCTTGATGCTTACAATAGTAATGTAGTATAATAAGACACTTCACCATTCCAAGGAGACTTGAGTGCAAAATAACCTTAGAACATCTTTAAACATTGTTATGAACACAATGTTATTCTCCTTGGTAGGATCACCTTTCAGCAGAGGGGAGATAGGATCACCCTAAAGACACAGATGTCTTAAGTCAAAGAGTAAAAGCTCTCTCCCCATGTACTAGACACACACCTATCCCTTTAACTAAGGCTGCCCAGTTCGACAAGTGAACATATAAAACACCCTGTTAAACTGGAATTTCAGAGTAAAAATTTTTTATTATAAGTCAGTCAGATCATTTGCTCAGTCATGTCCAACTTTTTGCGACCCTATGGACTGCAGCATGCCAGGCTTCCCTGTCCATCACCAACTCCCAGAGTCTACACAAGCTCATGACCATTGAATAGGTGATGCCATTCAACCATCTCATCCTCTGTTGTCCCCTTCTCCTCCTGCCCTAAATATTTCCCAGCATCAGGGTCTTGCCAAGTGCGTCAGCTCTTTGCATCAGGTAGCCAAAGTATTGGACATTTAGCTTCAGCATCAGTCCTTCCAATGAACATCCAGGAGTGATTTCCTTTAAGATGGACTGGTTGGATCTCCTTGCAGTCCAAGGGACTCTCAAAGTCTTCTCCAACACCACAACTCAAAAGTATCAATTCTTCCGCACTCAGCTTTCTTTATAGCCCAATTCTCACATACATGCATGACTACTGGAAAAACCATAGCCTTGACTAGATGGACCTTTTTGGAAAAGTAATGGCTCTGCTTTTTAATATGCTGTATGCGTTGGTCATAACTTTCCTTCCAAGGAATANGTACTGGAGTTTCAGCCTTAGCATCATTCCTTCCAAAGAAATCCCAGGGTTGATCTCCTTCAGAATGGACTGGTTGGATCTCCTTGCAGTCCAAGGGACTCTCAAGTCTTCTCCAACACCACAGTTCAAAAGCATCAATTCTTCGGTGCTCAGCCTTCTTCACAGTCCAACTCTCACATCCATACATGACCAGAGGAAAAACCATAGCCTTGACTAGATGGACCTTAGTTGGCAAAGTAATGTCTCTGCTTTTGAATATGCTATCTAGGTTGCTCATAACTTGCCTTCCAAGGAGGAAGCGTCTTTTAATTTCATGGCTGCAGTCACCATCTACAGTGATTTTGGAGCCCCCCAAAATAAAGTCTGACACTGTTTACACTGTTTCTCCATCTATTTCCCATGGAGTGATGGGAACCAGATGCCATGATCTTCATTTTCTGAATGTTGAGCTTTAAGCCAACTTGTTCACTCTCCTCTTTCACTTTCATCAAGAGGCTTTTTAGTTCCTCTTCACTTTCTGCCATAAGTGTGGTGTCATCTGCATATCTGAGGTTATTGATATTTCTCCCAGCAATCTTGATTCCAGCTTGTGCTTCTTCCAGCCCAGCGTTTCTCATGATGTACTCTGCATATAAGTTAAATAAGCAGGGTGACAGTATACAGCCTTGACGTACCCCTTTTCCTATTTGGAACCAGTCTGTTGTTCCATGTCCAGTCCTAACTGTATTAGTAGTGTGTATATGTTAATCCCAAACTCCTAATTTCTCTCTCCCTTCCCTTCCCCTTTGTAATCATAAGCTTTGTTTTCTATGTCCTTGTATCTATTTCTATTTTGCAGATAAGTTCATTTGTACCATTTTTTTTAAGACTGCACATATAAGTGATATCATATGTCTTTTTCTATCTGGCTTACTTACTCAGTATGATCATCTCTAAGTAACACGGAGATTTGCAAAAACTTAAGCTCTGAGGTGAAATCTTGGGAAGTTCGCATAGGTGTCTGGATTCCCAACCTCTCGAGGAAGGTGTGAGAGCTGGCAGCACCACTACCACAGTCTCAGCAGAGACGCCTATGCCCCTGAGCCATGGCGCACCTGGCAAGCCTTGGAGTCTGCAACTCCATCCTAGCCTACAAGGGAGGTTCTAGCTTGTTTCAAATCTTCAAAAAATTCCTGCAGAGAAAAGCTGAAGGAATGCTTTTTGGCAGCACCTCTCCCACTTTCCCCAACCACAGCTGCCTCGTTATTTACTTGCAGCAGAAAAACAGACTCTTAGAGAATGCAAACCAAAGGAATTCATAGGCAGTAAGGGGAGCGCAGTTACAGAGTGAGGAAAAAATGACATAAAAAAGACACACTTGGGTGGCAGAATGGGAAGTGGCCTTTTAGAAACTGCAAATAATTTATGCCACACTTTTTCAGGCTTGGCATGAATGACATGTGGGGCTGGATAACTCTGTGTCCTGAGGGGCTGTCTGTCCTCTGCATGCTGGGGTATTTAGCAGCGTCTCTGGCTTTAGTTTACCAGATGCCAGAACACCCACCCATTCTCTGCTGTGACAAATGATAATGCCTCTGGACATGGCCAAGTGTCCCTCAGGGACAAAACCACTCTGGTTGACCACCACTGGTCTGTGCATAACTCTACCTAGAGAACAGCTATGGGCTCAAACCATGTGACATCTGAGCTAGAAAACATTGCCATTTTCTGACTGGTCACAATACTCAACTTTAATCTCAGTATGTGTTTTTAAAAGAACAATATAAAAATGTTTATGAATCGATGAGCCTTTATATATAATGATGAATTTTGGACACAATAACAAGTCCCATCAATTTATAAAGAAATGTGAGTCTGCCTATAGCTATCTTTATACCAAAGTCCTGATTACAGGTAGGGGGATATAGCAAACTCTGTGAGTCAACAACCTTCTATTTCTTTCCATGAAGTTTTTTTTTTTTTTTTTCTCCTCTGATGGGGTTAGAGGCAGGGAGGGGGACACCAGATCGTGTTATCTGGTGTGGAACAGTTGTGTGAATGGAACATCTTTAGCATTCAGGGAAGACTCAGGGAGACCATTTCTTCTTTTTATTAAGAGGACTAAACATGGTGGGGGTGAAGAGACCTCCTGGCCAGCCCTTCATTGGCCAGAACTAGGATTCGGGAGGAAATTGTAGGAAGACACTTTTGTCGGCAAATGGAACTGCTTAGCAGTGAAACGTGTAGCCTCAGAAAAAAGCACTGCTCCCTCTGGCTTCCCTCTCAGACGCTCTCTGTCTTGCGGCCCTCACTCTGTGGGGGAACCATGGCTTGAGGAGCCCTTTGCAGAGGGCTCTGTGGTGAGGAAGAGGAGTCTCCAACCAGCAGCCGGGTGAGCGAGCCTGGACCCTGATCCTCCAGGCCGGTCACAGAGGATGACTGCACTCCGATGACTGCAGTCCTGGGTCAACTGGATGGAAACCTCATAAACCAGAACTTGAACCGGAACAACCAGGGTAAGGTATTCCCAGAAACTGTATGACATAAGAAACAAATGCATGTAGTACCCTGAATGGGATCCTGGGGCAGAAAAAGGGCATTACTAATGGGAAACTGGTGAAATCTAGTGTGGCTTCCCTGGAGGCTCAGACAACAAAGTATCTGCCTGCAACGCAGGAGACCTAAGTTCGATCCCTGTGTCGGGAAGATTCCCTGGAGAAGGGGATGGCAACCCACTCCAGTATTCTCTCCTGGAGAATTCCATGGGGTTGCAAAGAGTCTGACATGACTGAGCGACTAACACTTTCACTGGTGAAACCCAAACAAACTCTGTAGTTCAGTTGAGAATAACAAACCAATGTTGGTTTCTTGCTTGTGATAGATAAGGGTACCAAGGTTATAAGAGATGCCATCATTAGAGGGAACTGGGTGAAGGGCATAAGGGGACTCTGTATTATTTTGGTAACTTTTCTGCCAATCTAAAATGACTTCCAAATTAAGCATTTGGTTTTTTTTTTAATGCCCTTTCCCCCAGGCACTAGGTAAATTCAAGCAAAGGCTGAAGACTCATTTGTCAAGCATGTGAGGAAGTGGAGGCTTGTAGTGCTCACTTAAGTACTTCTGAAACACACACATAAAGCTTAACTTTATGGCAAGAAGGTGACTCACAAGCCAGTTTCTGACATAGCTGAAACTATTGAAATAATCTTCCTAATCACATCCCTCTGATCTGAAAGAAAACATGTGTCTAGGCCAATATAAAGAATCCCTTTTATCTGCCATTCTGTGTAGCATGTTTTCTGGAAAGGGAGTGGACAGTTGAGAGGCTTGACCAGATCTGTTTGTATGGCACTGGTGATGTTTTCATACGCGGCTAGTTAGATGATCTTTAGATACCTCCTATTTCTTAGGTTCTCCAAATCGTTTTTCAAGTTATCTAGACTTGGTACCTGTCATGTGCACCCAAGAACACTGATTAGTACAGAATCTGTTTACTTTTCATGTTCTGATGCCTAGTCTGATAAACCAAAATGTAGTCTTAAATCAGATGTGTGAAAGTACATTAGGTGAGTTACAATCCACAGTTACAATCTGTGGATGTCTTATAAAAGCATTTACTAAAACTACGTTTAATCCTTCAGTAAAACTAAAATTCATCCTTTATTCTCATCTGCATCCCCTTTCAGTGGCTCTCAAGCCACAGATCTCCCCAAAATAACCAAGTGAAAGTCTATACCAGATATTTTATTTTCAGTTTGGAGATCTGTCAAAGAAGTAATAATATTATTTATGGCCCCTAGCACCTGAAGGCCATTCGTTGGGCCCACACTCCAAGTCTAGTGTTTTTGGATAATTAATCTCACCGACGTAAGTTAATTTGGCTAAATAAATCAGCATTGGAAAACAGTATAGGGACTGATAAGAGCTGGGCAACCAAAACACCAGTCAAAATCATATTCCAGGAAAATTCAAGCTGGAGAATGGAGCCAGTTACTGCCACACGCATGCACAATGGAATGAGTTCAAAAGAGCCCCTACCACTTTGACTTGCCTGCTTCATAAAGTACATCCCAAGAAAAGGAAAAGAGAGCAGCCTGGATGGGATAGAGTAGTAGTTACCAGGAAAGTGGCCACCTCTGCTTCTTGGCCGGAAATGTGGCAACAATTCGAGGATAGGGGAACCATTGGAGCCAGTTAACTCTGGCCTAAGAGTCAAACTGGGATTGACCCCAGATATTTAGGACAGGAGCCAAAAGAGGGCTCTCTCCTCTATTCTAAAACAAGTAACCTCTGTTAAAGGATGATGTGGGGCACCCAGTCCTCAGTAGTTGCAATTGCCAGGCTCCAGAGCACAGGCCCAGTAGTTGTGGTGCCTGGGCTTAGCTGCTGTGTGGCATGTAGGATCTTCCTGGATCAGGGATCGAACTGCATTGGCAGGGAGATTCTTTACTACTGAGCCACCAGGGAAGCCCCTCAAATTCAGTCTTAAAGGATGAAGTTACCCTTCTCAGGAGCCTTTGAATTTTGGCGGGGATTTCTCCCAATAAATCACATGGTGCCTGCTGAGTCTAGGAAATTCATTCTTGTCCTAAGCCTCTTAGTGTTTTGTTCCTAGTAATCCAAACTTTTATCAAGCAAGTATTCTACTGGTGAAAAAAAGATGAGAAAATCTCAGATTCAGGGTGGGGGGACACTGGTAGTTTCTTTCAGTGGAAACTAGGGCTCTAGAGAGTGAAAAACAAGAATTCTGGAAGAAAACAACGTACATGGAAAAAGTGGGAAACAATCTGTTGGAGCCCAAACTGTCTGGCTTTCAGTCAACTTTGAACCTCACTGTATATAGATGCTCACGCTATTTTCAAGAAATACTTCAGGCCATAGACTCTTGGCTATTTAATCAAATCTACCTAGGTTAAACTTTCCATTTATGTATCACCTTATCCTTGGCAGTTTTTCCATTAACCTTGATTGAAACAGAAAGCAGGTAGAAACCGGGTCAATGAGTCATTCTTCTTGGTTTAAATTCCAATCTATTCAACACTATTTCTTCATCCTGCTATCACCTTGTGGATTAGAGTTTTCAAAATCTAATTTCCAAAGTGTCTGTGTTTCTTGGGGAAGGAAATATTTATGGTATTCTTAAGCAACACTGATGCCTCTCCTTAGGGCCAAGGCTCCCCAAAGTACTTGAGAAATGTAGTAATCCCCACAGTTTACATGTTGAAGTGGTGGTGAAATTATCAAAGCCGTGGTCAGAAACTAAGAACATTCTGTGAGTCTCACTGTTGTAAAGAAAGACAGCTCTTGGAGGTCATGCTTCCAGCTAAACTAAACACTAAGAAACCTTTCTCCTTTCGTGTAAATTATTTGGCAAGGTAATTGAGTATGAGTGAGTGAAGTCGCTCAGTCATGTCTGACTCTTTGCGACCCTGTGGACTATAGCCCACCAGGCTCCTCTGTCCATGGGATTCTCCAGGCAAGAATACTCGAGTGGGTTGCCATTTCCTTCTCCAGGGGATCTTCCCAACTCAGGGATCGAGCCCAGGTCTCCTGTATTGCAGGCAGACACTTTAACCTCTAGTTCTGAAATTTTTTCTCAAGAGGAAAAATAAAAAGATCTTATAGATTCTTGAACCTCAAAACAAGTAAGGTTCTAGGACAGAAAACATTGAGCTATTCAATTTGTCCAGCATGTCTCGTTATTCTACCAAAATGTGAGGTAGAAAAGCTGTCTGCATGGCTTGGATGCCATGGGTTTAAAAGCTCAACTATGGTTTTTCCCTTAACCAGGCATTCTGTGTAATCACTGCTTACTGTAATAACTGGTCGTGAACAAATTATACACTACAAGGACCTTTTCCTTGCTGTCATTTTTTCCACTTTCAAGTACTATGAATTAAGAAAAAAAATAATAAAGGTATAAGGTCATGATCCAAAAGAACAGTTCTGTTGTTACCTTCTCTCAACCTAGGAGCTAGTCTGCCCTTCCAGGCTTTTGAATGTACAGCTCTTATTGTGCATACATTGAGTTGAAAACAGTAGTTTTAACTTAGTCTATGGAGGTATTGTATTTGCAGAAACAAAAGTGTCCAAATATCAGGACAAGAAAAATGGCTTTTGGCAAGTCATTTGCTTAAAGTTATATTTCTTTCCTGGAGCATAAAGGAAAGCAAGGAGGTAGGAGAACAAAAAGACAGAAAGCATCCATCCCAAAGAAATACCCTAGATTGGTAACTCAAGGATATTAAATTGCAAATTAGAGGAGTTTCAGCATTACTTGTTTTAAAGCCAAAGCTTGCAGGTCAAGTTGAAAAGACTCAGACAAGGTCATTGACACATGGTGTGAATTTTGACCTCTCTAAGGGGCTAATGCTACCTACCTTCTCTGGATAGATATCATTTTATAATGAATAAGCAAGAAGGAAATCAATTATCTTTAAGTCATAGACTTTAATCCTTGGAAACTCCTCCAAATTTCCGCCACTTTTGTCATGAAAACAGCTCTCATAGATTCAGTCACTGGCTCAATGGTACAAT
>SJYA01003302.1:246640-265427 GCA_006410615.1 Neotragus moschatus | reverse complement strand
TTGGATGAAGACTATTAAGCTCCTCATCTTTTCCTTTCCTATTCCTGTTTTTGATTATTCTTTGAACCACTTGAGCGACTCTTTATGATATGTATGTGTGCTAAGTCGCTTCAGTCGTGTCCAACTTTGTGTGACCCCATGGACTATAGCCCACCAGGCTCCTCTGTCCATGGGATTCTCCAGGCAAGAATACTGGAGTGGGTTGCCATTTCCTTCTCCAGGGGATCTTCCCAACCCAGGGATTGAACCTGGGTCTCCTGCATTGCAGGCTGATTCTTTACCACTGAGCCACTGGGGAAGCCCCTTATGCTATAGAAATACCCTAAAAGTAACAGTGCTATGATTGAATCTTTAATCCTTTCCATTCAATTTCTTAATTATTTCCTGAGCACTAAAAGCAAAGCACTGTTAGACACGAATGCAAATCAATCTAAGAATGGTTTCCTCCCTACCGCTTGTTTGCAATGGCAGAAGATGACATTGCTATATGGACATCAATAGTTTCTAATCTAAACCCATCTTTATCCTACTACACCCCATCCAATTTTTTCTTTCCCAGTTTTGTTATGTGCTCACCCTCTGTGTGGTCATGCATCCCGAGATGAGTCCTCACCCCAGGCTCAGGAAAGGAATCTTAAGTCAAGCTAGTTCTTTCTGCTTGCCATACTGATTTGGGCACTGGCAGGTGTTGCAATTCTAGGGATTGAGAAGGGAGGGGAGCCTGCTAGGAGACAGCAGTGGAAATCCTTTTTTGCTATTAAAAAATACTTGCTCTTCTCTGCCTCTTCATGCTGCCACAGAAGCAGTGATGCCGGATGCTACCACAGTCATTTTGTGACAAGGAGGGAAGCCTGACAAAGAAGGAAGGGACCCATGATTGTGGCAGAGAAAAAAGGTGGAAGGCCACTGAATTAATGAGTCCTGGAATTAGCCTATCTGAGGGCTCCTAGTAAAGAAATATAATCAATTGCTTTACTATATGTTCACTTTTTTTTTGGTTTCTGTCATTTGCAGGCAAAGCATCTTTAATGGTGGATAATTCAAAACTGTTGCAGGATGTGTTTTTCTACTTATATTTGCTCTAGCTTTGTTCGGTAATGCTAGGCAGCCCTAGAAGATTTAGATTTCAGTGGCATCTGAGATAAGGAAGGAGGGTAACAGGAAGATCAGATTACAAAGAACTGCAAATCTGTAAATAAGTGAAGTCCTTAAAGACAAAGATAGCTAAATGCTCAGTTATCAAACCAGATAGTAATAATAAAGCTAAAAATCAACCCATACTGGAGATAAACTTATTATTAAAGTCACTCATCTGATGCATAACTTACATTCCTATGACCTGCATGCTGGCTTCAGCTGTTTAAGCGACTCATTAAAATATTGACATTTCTTTCTTGTTTAGTTTCACCAAAGGAATTTATTACTCACTTTGAAGAAAAAATATTTAATTACATATGATACAAACACTAAAACATCTGAGAGTTATGAAGTTCTGATAACTAAAAAAAACACTCAATTATTGAAAAATAAAACTAAGATAGTGAAGAAATTGAAATTAATGGGATGGAATAGTTGACCAACACATGGATAGTAACTGTGAATTACTCAGTTCAGTTCAGTTGCTCAGTCGTGTCCGACTCTTTGCGACCCCATGAATTGCAGCATGCCAGGCCTCCCTGTCCCTCACCAACTCCTGGAGTTCACTCAGACTCACACCCATCGTGAGTGATTCCATCTCAAATTAATTAATGTTAATCTCTTAAATCAGAGGTCAGCAAGTTTTTTCTGTAAAGGTCCAGACTGCAAATATTTTTGGCTTTGTGGGCCACATGGTCTCTGCCAAAACTATTCCACCCTGCTGTTGAAGCACTAAAGTAGCCTTAGACAATACAGAGACAAATGAGTATGCTGCGTTTTAATAAAACTTTATTTACAAAAACAGGCAGTGAGCTGAATTTGGCCTGTGGGCTGTAATTTGTCCTCTCCAGTCTTGAATGAAGACCTCCTTAAACTACTTTCCCACAGCTTTCCACTTATAAAAATGTTAGAAACACCCACTGATTGAATTTTTAAATATCCTGAGGGCTCAATTTCAAATTATCTAGAAAGCTTGACTGCTTAAAAAAAAAAAAACACTCAGTATTTAATTTCAATTAATACTTATTTGCCTTTGTTTTGCCCAAAGGGAAACAAAGAAAAAAGCAAAAATGGAAGCTCCTATTCATATTTCAAGGATAGGACAATCTGGGTAATTATCAAGTTTACTTTTGGGCCATGATCCCAAAAGAGAGAATAGTGTAGTCTTGAAATGTTTGAAAGGTGCCAGAATATTTCAGAAAATGCAGTGACAAAAGTTTTGTTCAAGATGCCAAAGCCTTGTGCAGTAATAGTTGCTACTCCACCAAAGATATATCCATACATGTAAATGTAATCAGTAGGGACAAGAGCTCAGATAGAAACCTATATTGTCTGAGAACATGAAGGAAGCCATTTGTGAATATGAAGGCACAAAACATATGGCGTGAATAACCACTGACTATTGTACTGACTTGCCTGCCTGGCACCAGAACAGAATCATACAGCAGCACACACTCGAGAACTTGACGTGGTAAAAGCCCTGAGGTATAGAGGAGAGCATCCAAGAAGAAAATTTCAAAACAAAGCAAAAGAAAGCTGTAGCGAAACCTCGCTGTCATTTCTGGGTTTCCTGGAATAGGTAGATAAGGCAACTTCTATCTGTCAGGGCCACCACAGGTCACTTGGATAGGATGATATCCCCTGCTCTGGATTTTAATACAGTTGATGTATCTGTGCTTTCTCTATCAACCGACTAAGAACTCCTGGAGGATATGGACTATTTTTTTTTTTTAACTTTTGGCTGCCCTGGGTCTTTGACACTGCACACAGGCTTTCTCTAGTCACAGTGCTCGGGACCTACTCTCCAGTTGTAGAGCGCAGGCTTCTCACTACAGTGGCTTCTCCTGTTGCGGAGCTCAGGCTCTATGATGCTCGGGCTTCAGGAGCTGCGGTGCACAGGATTAGTTGTCCTGCAGCATGTGGCATTTTCCCATACCAGGGACCGAACTCATGTCCCCTGCATTGGGGGTGGTGGATTCTTAACCATTGGACCACCGGGGAAGTCCCTGTGGATTATTTTTGACATGACATTATAGCTTCCATCAGAGGTTTCTACCTCTTCAGAACCTCATACTCCACATGGCGCCCTCCTTCCGGCTGTACGCCCAGCTTGGTTCAGGAAAGGGAGCAGTGAAGTGGTACAGGAAGCCTCTGGGTGACACTCCACTGTTGGGCTCCAAGTAGAAGGCACTAGATGCTTAGGCCGAGGGTCTAGCCTCCTCCTGTGGCCCTAGCCTCCTCCTGTGCCCCACCCATCTTCAGTTCAGTTCAGTTCAGTCACTCAGTCGTGTCTGACTCTGCGACCCCAGAATCGCAGCACTCCAGGCCTCCCTGTCCATCACCAACTCCTGGAATTCACTCAAACTCATGTCCATCGAGTCAGTGATACCATCCAGCCATCTCATCCTCTGTCGTCCCCTTCTCCTCCTGCCCCCAATCCTTCCCAGCATCAGGGTCTTTTCCAATGAGTCAACTGTTTGCATGAGGTAGCCAAAGTATTGGAGTTTCAGCCTCAGCATCAGTCCTTCCAATGAACACCCAGGACTGGTCTCCTTTAGGATGGACTGGTTGGATCTCCTTGCAGTCCAAGGGACTCTCAAGAGTCTTCTCCAACACCACAGTGCAAAAGCATCAATTCTTCGGTGCTCAGCTTTCTTCACACCATCTTACCAAGACCCTAAGGGCCACAATAATGAACAAGTGAAAGTTTTCTATGCTGACATTTTATTTTTTGTTCTTTGTGATCATCTCTTCTCCATTCCATCTACTTTCCAAGATTGTGTGTGGGTCATAACTATTAATAAATCATGAAAATTTGGTGGCTCATAGAAGGCAATAGAAGAGAACATTGTAGAGGTGTATCTCAGATAACGATAAGCATCATTTGGCTTGTGTGTTTGATGGGATGAGATGTAAAATGTATTTCTCACTATAGATTTTGAACAAAAAGTTTGAAACCTTTTCCTCTAGTTCAGCTCAGTTCAGTCGCTCAGTCCTGTCCACTCTTTGCAACCCCATGAATTGCAGCACGCCAGGCCTCCCCGTCCATCACCAACTCCCGGAGTTCACTCAGACTCGCATCCATTGAGTCAGTGATGCCATCCAGCCATCTCATCCTCGGTCATCCCTTTCTCCTCCTGCCCCCAATCCCTCCCAGNACCATCATGATTATCTGGGTCATGAAGGTCTTTTTTGTACAGTTCTTCTGTGTATTCTTGCCACCTCTTCTTAATATCTTCTGCTTCTGTTAGGTCCATACCATTTCTGTTCTTTATCAAGCCCGTCTTTGCATGAAATGTTCCCTTGGTATCTCTAAGACAAACTTAAATCTGTGGGGCATGCTCAGCACAGGCTATAAACCAAACAGATTCCTTCTTTTAGGTGAAAGAGTATTGCAAATAGCTTTGATAGTAACCTCAGTAGGCAATGGGGGCCTTGGGAGTTGGTTTTTCGACAAAGGAATAAATTCTGTGGTTGAAGATTACACTGGTGCTCTTTAGGTGCAGTGGGCAGAATCGGAGAGAAGTCTTGAACTGAGGAAAGCAGAGTCTATGGTTATAGTTAAAGTGAGACATCATGATGGGGTGACCCAGGATTGAGGGTAGATACAAGACAAAGTGATATGGTGATGATATGATGACGAATGACTTTTCTTGAGAGTATAAAACGTTAGGCGATGTTTTCAGCTCATCATGGTTATGACTTTGCTCAAATATCCTGTCAACCCTGTGGGACCGTCAATCAAAGTCAGAAACTGGGCAGGGGGCGAAGCAATAGGGAAGCACTGCCATTTCAAAATCATTACTGAGGATCCTGTGGAACACAGGAGAAAGATGGTTGCTCGTCTTTAGAGAGATAGGGAAGAGTGAAGGCAGCTTACTTTTAAAGGTAAATATGCAGGTATGCATACATGCATTCGTGCATTTCTCAAAGATTTTGCTGAGAGTCACTGGAGTATTGGGCAGTATAACCAGTGTTCCAGATTCAGAAACAAATAAGAAATAGTCTCATCCCATGGGAAATGACAGCTCTCTGGGGAGAGCACATCATTGGTGATTATGAACACATAAAAGATGCGACCACCTCTACAGCTCATACACTAGAGACATTTGCTGAGGGTCTCTGAGCCCAGTGGCCTACATTCTTTTTTGGTCACCCTATTTGGTGATTGTTTCCTAGCAGCATTTTTACCTACACTGGAGTTTGGGGATCTGAAAGTAGGTTTCAACTTCATTTTTATTGGGTTGGCCAAAGATCATGAATGAACTTTTCAGGCAGCCCATAGTTACACAGGAAGCTCTGATAAACAGTTCTAGCATTTCACCTCTCCAAGTGGACAACGGCAGCAGGGATAATGCAGAAATTGGACAGTTACAGTTTCTGTCTAGGGTTGTTACATAAACACCCAAGATCAACTGCCTTGTCCACCGGGTTGCCCTTATTTTTAAAAATCAACATTCAAATCACAAACCAAAGACAGCTGCACTGTTAACCAACCAAGAATGTCATTCTCTTTATTTCGTTGAGTTGTTTACTTGGGTTTTACACAGCCTGAGGGACAATGGTGACGGACCACTTTATAAGGAAGCCATTAACTGAGCAATTTTGAGGCATCAGGGTACTCTTTTATTAGACTATTGTCCACATTTTCTTAAACCATCAGTTATTACTCATTCCTGGAGAAGGCAATGGCACCCCACTCCAGTGCTCTTGCCTGGAAACTCCCATGGGCAGAGGACCCTGGTAGGCTGCAGTCCATGGGGTCGTTGAGAGTTGGACACAACTCAGTGATTTCACTTTCACTTTTCACTTTCATGCATTGGAGAGGGAAATGGCACCCCACTCCAGTGTTCTTGCCTGGAGAATCCCAGGGACGGGGAGCCTGGTGGGCTGCCGTCTCTGGGGTCGCACAGAGTCGGACACGACTGNCTGCAGTCCATGGGGTCGTTGAGAGTTGGACACAACTCAGTGATTTCACTTTCACTTTTCACTTTCATGCATTGGAGAGGGAAATGGCACCCCACTCCAGTGTTCTTGCCTGGAGAATCCCAGGGACGGGGAGCCTGGTGGGCTGCCGTCTCTGGGGTCGCACAGAGTCGGACACGACTGAAGCGACTTAGCAGTAGCAGCAGCAGCAGCATTCCTCATCCCATGATACTGTTTTCAAAACACGTAAACAAAGCCTTTCTCAATTTTGATACCAGAAATTAAGTGAAGAAAAAAACAGCACTGAAGAAAACTTAAATATGTATTTATCTCTTGTGAAACTATTCAGCTTTAAATATTTAGTTTCCATTATAATGAGGTTAAGCCATATCGCCTACACTAACCTGCTTTACATATTGGGCATCAACTAGTCACTTCCTTTCATTTTACCTTAGACCAGAGGTCAGCAATTTTTCTTTCCTGTAAAAGGCCAGACAGTAAATGTTTGAGACTCTGTGAGGCATAACGACTCACAACTATTCAACTCTGGCACTGATGTTCAAAAGCAGCCATGCTGCTGCTGCTAAGTCGCCTCAGTCGTTTCCAACTCTGTGCGACCCCATAGAGGGCAGCCCACCAGGCTCCCCCATCCCTGGGATTCTCCAGACAAGAGCACTGGAGTGGGTTGCCATTTCCTTCTCCAATGCATGAAAGTGAAAAGCGAAAGTGAAGTCGCTCAGTCGTGTCTGACTCTAGCGACCCCATGGGCTGCAGCCCACCAGGCTCCTCCGTCCATGGGATTTTCCAGGCAGGAGTCCTGGAGTGGGGTGCCATTGCCTTCTCCAAAAGCAGCCATAGGCAATATGTAAATGAATAAGCATAGCTGCATGCCAATAAGACTGTATTTACAAAAACAGATGGTGAGCTGAGTTTGGCCAGTGGGTGCCAGTTCACTAACCTCTGTCTTAGACCATCTGTATTAAAATGCTATCCAAATAATATTAATTGAACCTGATACATAAACACAACTCAGTTGATGTGTTCTGAATAAATGAAATGTTCATGAAAACCATTGTTGCTGCTGTTGTTTTTTACTTACTCAGTCATGTCCAACTCTTTTGTGATCCCATAGACTGTAGCTTGCCAGGCTCCTCTGTCCATGGGAGTTCCCAGGCAAGAATACTGGTGTGGATAGCCATTTCCTCCTCCAGGGGATCTTCCTGACCCAGGGATTAAACCCACATCTTCTGAGTCTCCTGCAATTGGCAGGCAGATTCTTTGGCACTGAACCATCAGGGAAGCCCGTGAAGGCCATTAGGTGTTTAATTTCTCGATCATTATCTCCACATTTGCTTCCTGGATTGGCTGTTAAGGATTAAGCCATTTATAGACTAGACAGTCTGATCCAAGAGCTCATGCCAAGAGCAGCCTTTGACCAGGTAGAAACATTCCATGGTTGCCTCCATGGGGCAATCTCAAGCTCACAGGAAAACTCGATTGATAGATACGATCCCTCCCCCTGAAAGACATCCTTATTTCTACACTAGATTCTCTATAGCATCTTCAAAATTTCCTCATTGAAATGGCTTAAGTCTAGATGGGAGTAACAAATCAAACTCATCAGTCATAAGGTTTATGTAAATCTTACTCATTTTTATTGTGTGTGTCTCCTGGCTAAACAGATATAGAGGAGGGAGGAGCCACAAGATTGGAGAATCCTAGGTTCCTTCATGACTTCGTGGAGGACAGTCCACCCTCCTGATCGTTACGGCCAACCTGCATTAGATGGTGCCTGAAGACACTTTTATACTATCAAGGTACTAAGTGGTTAGCCTATCTTGACTAATATATAAATAGCCTATCTTGACAAGTATATATCTGTAAGATACATTCGTAGAAGTAGTTTTATTGGGCCATTTCAAAGTTGCATGCATGCTAAGTCCCTTCAGTCATATCTGATTCTGTGCGACCTATGGACTCTAGCCCGCCAGGCTTCTCTGTCCATAGGATTCTCCAGGCAAGAACAGTGGAGTGGATTGCCATGCCCTTCTCCAGGGGATCTTCCTGACCCAGGGATGAAACCCACGACTCAGGTTTCCTGTATTGGCAGGCAGGTCCATTAGTGCCACCTGGAAAGCCCAATGTTGTCAAATTGCCTTTAAAGCTGCTGCAACAACTATATTCCTATCAACAGTATATGAAAGTGTTTTCTGAGAAAATATACTATCCAACTTTTGGAGTCATTCCAATCTAAGAGGAAAACATAATCTCTCTGTTGTTGAGCTTGCATTTCCTGAATGAATATGAGGGTGAGAGCACCTTTATAGATATTTACAAATCATTTGAATTTCTTTTCCTGTGAGATGCCTATAATTTGTCCACATTTTAATTATTTTCTTTCTCATATTAATTTGTAATAAAGCTCTGTATCCTAGAGAATTTAGCCTTTAGTTTTTCAAATGTGTTATGCATTTCTACTTATTTGTTTATTTACTTTTTTGCCATCTATTCTTTTTTAAATGTAGCAAAACAGGTCACTATATTTTCTGTGTAGTGACTTCCTCCACGTAAAAATGTATTAATATCTAGCTATGTTTTGTTTTAGTGCATTCATAGTTTCATTTCTTAAATCTTCAAATCTTTCTTCCACATCAATTTATTTTGATATAAGGAGTAAGGTGAGAATCTCAATTTTTCTTCTCAATGGTAGTCTCATTGTCAGAAATACAATAATAATCCATCACTTCCCCCTGATAAGAAAAAAAAGTTCACGTCGTAAGTTCTCATATTTATTTTAGCTTAATTCGGAACTCTATTATCTTCTATCCAGTTGTGAAGCAGTACAATATTCTTTTAATTGTTTTAGTTTTATAACATTTAATAAATGGCTAGGGATAATTTCTGTTTGACCTCTTTTTCAGATTTTCCCCCATCTACTTACTTTCATATAATTATTTGCCAAGATGATGTTTAGATCAACTTAGTGATATTACAAAAATTAATTCTTTCAGTATGTTTTCTGGAACCATGCCCAGTTTATAGATAATTTAGGACATAATTTATATCTTTATATAATTGATTCTTCTTACTTAAGAAAAATATGTCTTTTACATTTATTTCTAACTTCTCTTCTTATTCAGCTTAGATCCCATGGTCTGAGACTATAATCACTCTCTTGTATACTGTATTAGTATAGCTGCTGTAACAAACGACCACAAACCTAGTGGCTAAAATGACTTAAATTTATTACTGACATCTTTGGAGACCAGAAGTTTGAAATGAGTCTCACTGGGCTAAAAGCAAGGTGTCAGCAGGGCTGCATTCTGTCCTAGAGGCTCTAGTGAGAATCTGTTTCCTTGCCTTTCCTTAGTTTCTAGAGCTGCCTGCATTCTTCGACTTGTGGTCCTCTCCTCTATCATCAAAGCCAGCAGCAATGCATCTCTCTGACTATTCCTCCAAAGTCATGTCTCTCTTTGACTACAGCTAGGAAAGTTTCTCTGCTTCTTAGTATTCATGTGATTAGTTTTAATTCCCCAGACAATCCAGAATAATCTTGCTGTCTCAAAGGCCCAAGTTGATCACATCTGCAAAGCTGATTTAGACATGTGAAGGAAATAGCCAAAGAGTCCAGGCCATCTTTGAGGGGTCTAGATTTCTTCTTCCCACAGGTTTCTCATTTGCCATGTCCCTCCCTACCAAGACTGAACTCAACTAGAAAATCCTAACTTTACTGTTAGGAGAAGGAGGCAACAGAGGATAAGATGGTTGGATGGCATCACTGACTCAATGGACATGAATCTGAGCAATCTCCAGGAGATAATGAAGGACAAGGAAGCCTGGCTTGCTACAGTCCTTGGGGTCACAAAGAGTCAGACACCAATGAGCGACTGAACAACAACAACAAAGCTGCCCAGATGTTTATTCTGCAATTTAAATTCCCAGCTTCTAACCTCGAATAGACCTTTTGGGCTGCCCTGTAATCCTGCAACATTGCTGGTCCATTCACTTCCCGCTTTTCCATTCTTTTCCCCTTTCCTCAAACCTCCAGGCCCTCCTTCTTATCCCCACTCGTAAAAGATGAAACCGTTTCTTATTTTGCTGAGAGAGGAGAGGCAATCTGGAGCGAAATTCCACACGCTTTCCCATCATCTAATCTGCCTGCACCTGTACCCATATAACCCCTGTCCACCTACTACCAAACCTCAGGAACTCAAACTCTCTACCTGTGGCTTTGGACCCCCCACGCAGTCCACTCTAGGAAATAACTCCAGTAATTTCCTAACCCTCAACCTTCAGTTCTTCCCTCTCTATGGTGAATCCTAGCAGCTGATGAATACATATTATCATCCATCTGAGCTATGGAAGCACCAGTCTCATAAAGGAAGACAGTCCTCCAAACATACCCATAAATAAATCTCTATAGTCATTCCAGGGGCTTCCCAGGTGGCACAGTAGTAAAGAACCTGCCTGCCAGTATAGGAGATGCAGGAGATGTGGGCTGGATCCCTGGATCTGGAAGATCCCCTGGAGAAGGAAATGGCAATCCATTCCAGTATTCTTGCCTGGAAAATCCCCATGGACAGAGGAGTCTGGGCTACAGTCCATGGGGTCGCAAAGAGTTGGACATGACTGAGTGATTGAGCATGCACGCACAGTCATTCTAAGGTAACAAAGAGCAAAAATGTGAGCTTGAATATGCTTCCATTTTCATTATACCCACTATCTCAGTAGGCTTTATATCATTAGTTTAGGTTCTAGACCGTGGCATCTGAATTTATTTTCCTGAGTAAATTCATACAGTGACTCTGACTCTGTTTAGAATCTCCACTCAGGTTTTTGCATGGAACAAAAGCAGCCATCCTCAGACTGAAGCTGCCATCAAGCACTCAGCACTGGCCATGCATTTGAGCTTGGTAAATATTCAATGTCTATAATCATCTCACCCAAACGGTAGTTTTAGAACTCTTGGGTGATATCTGTTTTTTTCCCCACCCAGCCATATAATTCCTTCTCTCTTTCATAAGTAAGAGATGATTTGTAAATCATTAGCTCCCATTTTGATAGAAAGTGTCAAAATAACTCCTGAAGCCCAAACATCTTTGAACATTTTGATAGAACAAATCTTTCCCTGAATGTATTAGGACCCAAATAGTTGCAGAGATAAGCAATGGAGACAGAGCTTCTAGCAGATAAGTTACATAAAATTTTCTGTTTGTTAAAGGTTATTTATTTAATGGACTCTTTAAAGAACAAGAACAAAGAGAAACATCAAATTAACTGGATTTGAAAACAAAATTACAAAGAATGTTTGTTCCTTGATATCTCATCTGATATGTCTCAAATCTGGGTTTCACATAACTTTTTAGGGTCATCATCTCCCTCACTATAAATTGGGCTTGCCAACATTTCTATTAAAATTTTTTCTTAGGAACTGAAAGATCATCTGTTCTTGTAAAACAGAGACAGGGCTCTTGGACCCCACCTGGGCCATCTTGTGAATTAATAGGGAAGCAAGGGCAGGTTTCGTCTCCAATCTAAAACCAAACAAAGAGAAGATGAGGCAGAATGAGATTATCCTAGGAAAAGGCAGCAACCCGGCCTGATGGCGATTAGTACTCATTTTTCACCAACTGCCAAAGGGATTTTCTTCTTACTTGAGGTGAGTATCTCTGTGTTACATTAGCATGAGAAGACATAACAAGGCTAGGAATTTCCTCCTGGGAGGAACTGGCTATGGTTGTGGTGTCAAGTAGAGTACGATGAAAAAGCCACAGGAGCCAGGCATCAGTCAGTGAAATGTGCCTGTCCCACCAG
Source organism: Neotragus moschatus (assembly GCA_006410615.1). NCBI lineage: Eukaryota > Metazoa > Chordata > Mammalia > Artiodactyla > Bovidae > Neotragus > Neotragus moschatus. The sequence goes on along the minus strand of SJYA01003302.1, from coordinate 253,550 downwards.
TCCCTTGGCCTAACCTGCCTCTGCCTTCTCCTGAACTCTTTCATGACCTTCAACAGAGTCCAAGATACCACTTTAAAGAATTAAAGTGGCCCCTCTTGCCACTTCTGTTTAACACAGTATTGGAAGTCCTAGCCACAGCCAGCAGACAAGGAAAAGAAATAAAAGGCATCCAAATTAGATGGGAATAAGTAAAACTATCATTATTTGCAGAAGACATGATATTTTGTATAGAAAATCCTAAAGTCTTCACCAAAATAGTATTAGAACTAATCAACGAATTCAGTAAAGCCACAGGATGCAAATCAGTTGCTTTTCTATACAGTAATAATGAACTGTCAGAAAAAAGTTTTTTAAAAGTCCATTTAAAATCACATCAAAAAGAATAAAATACTTGGGAATAAATTTAACCAAGGAGGTGAAAATCCTATACTCTGAAAACTATTATAGACTGATGAAGAAAACTGAAAATAATACCAAAAAAAAAAAAAGAAAGATATCCCAGGCTTTTGGACTGGAAGAATTAACATTATTAAAATGGCCATACTACCCAAAGCAATCTACAGATTTAATGCAATCCCTATCAAAATACCCATGACACTTTCCACAGAACTAGAACAAATAATCCTAAAATTTGTATGGAACCACAAAAGACCTGGGATTGCCAAAGCAATCTTAAGAATAAAGAACAAAGTTGGAGCTATTACCTTCCTAATCCTTAGACTACAGTAATCTAAGCAGTGTGGTACTGATACAAAATTAGACACATAGAGCCCAGAAATAAACTGATACACTTCTGGTCAATTAGTCTATGACAAAGGAAGCAAGAATATACAATGGAGAAAAGACAGTCTCTTGGATAAATGCAGCTACATGTAAAATAATGAGATTAGGACTTCCTTAGTGGTTCAGTGGTAAAGAATCTGCCTGTCAATGCAGAGGACACGGGTTCAATCCCTAGGCTGGGAAGATTCTACATGCTGCAGAGCAACTAAGCCCATGTGCCACAACTATTGAGTCTGAGTTCTGGAGCCCGCAAACTGCAACTACTGAAGCCCACATGCTCCAGAGCCCATGCTCTGCAACAAGAGAAGCCACTGCAATGAGCAGCCCGCACACCACAACTGGAGAGTAGCCCCCATCACCACAACTAGAGAAAGCCCAAGGGCAGCAACAAAGATCCAATGCAAGCCAAAATAAATAAAACATAAAATTTTTTCAAAAGAGCCAGTGCCAAAAAATGAGATTAGAACACTTCCTCACGCCATATACAAAAATAAACTCAAAATGGATTAAAGACCTAAATACAAGACTTGAAATAATAAAGCTCATAGGCAGAACACTCTTCAACATGTCGGAGCAATATTTTATTGGATCTATCTCCTAAGGCAGAAGAAATAAAAGCAAAAATAAACAGGGTGTAGTTAAACTTAATATTTTGCCCTTGAAAAATCAAAAGATAACCTATGGGGACTTTCAGTGCTTGGGAATCCATGCTTCCAATGCAGGGGGCTCAAGTTAGATCCCTGGTCAGGGAACTAAGATCCCACATGCCATGCAGTACAGAAGAAGAAGAAGAAAAAAAAGACATTCCCTTATGGAATGGGAGAAGAGTTTTGCAATGTGACCAATAAGGGGTTGTATGTATCCAACATACAAAAACAGCTCATACAACTCAGCATTAAAGAAAACAAATAACCCAACTAAAAAACGGGCAGATGACCTGAATAGACATTTTTCCAAAAAGGGAAATGCAGCTGGTCAAGAGGTCAGCATCACTAACCATCAGAGAAATGCAAATCAAAGTCACAATGAGACATCATCTCACATCTGCTAGATGGATATCATCACAAAGTCTACAAACAACAAATGGTGGCGAGGATGTGGAAAAAAGTGAATCCTTCAACACTGCGTGAATGCAAACCGGTGCAGCCACTGTGGAAAATAATATGGAGGGTCCTCAGAAAACTAAAAATAGGACTACCATATTATCCAGCAATTCCACTCGAGTATATATCTAGAAAAAAACACACATTCAAATTGTTTTGTTGCTAACTCATGTCCACTCTTTGTGACCCCATGGACTGTAGCCCATCAAGCTCCTCAGTCCATGGGATTTCCCAGGCAAGAATACTGGAGAGGGTTGCCATTTCCTCCTCCAAGGGATCTTCCCGACCCAGGAATCAAACAAGCATCTCCTACATTGGCAGGCAGATTCTTTACCACTGAACCAAGGCACATGTACCCCAATATTTCATGACAGAATTATTTACAATTGCCAAGATACGAAGTAACTGAAGTATTCACAACATATGAGTGGATAAAGAAGATGTGGTGTGTATACACACACACACACACACACACACACACAATAAAATACTACTCAGGCATAAAAAGAAAGAAATTTTGCCATTTGAAGCAATGTGGATGGACTTAGTGAAATCAGTCAGACAGGAAAGACAAATACTGAATGATGTCACTCATATGTGGAATGCAAAAAATAAACGAATGTATATAGCACAACAGAAATAGACTCATGGATGTAGAAAAAAACCTAGTGATTACAAGTTTGGAATGGGAAGAGAGAAGGGGTGAAGAGGTATGAAGTCCTATGTGTGAAATAGATAAGCATCTAGGATATACTGTACAGCACAAGGAACCATAACCATTATCTTATAATAACTTTGGAGTGTAGTCTATAAAAATGCTGAATCACTATGCTGTATACTTGAAACTAATATAACATTGCAGACCAACTATACTTCAATTTTTTAAGAATTTTTTAAGAAAAAGAATAAAAGTGGCCCTGAGAGTCATCATCCAATGAAAAATTCTGGCTGGTCAGTGTTTTTGTGCTGCTCTCTCTAGTCAATGAAACTGCACCTCCTACTAGAGAGGTGAATTACACAAGCTCACCTGTGGAGGGGAAGTGACCAGACAAGTCCTCATATTCTAGTCTTCAGAGTCCCACACTAGTACTGTTACCATTAGCCACAAATAAGCCCAGAAAATAGCCCCACCGGCACTGTTGTTGACAAAATGTAAGCACATGTGTTCATATGTATATTCAGGTTGCTCAGTCTCTACACTTGGGCCCTTGGGACCTGACAAAGCTTGCTGTGGGGAACTGTCCAGTGTATTACAGGATGTTCAGCATCTCTGGCTTCTAACCCCTAGATGTCAGCTGCATCCTTCCTCTAAGCTGTGAAAACTCAAAGTGGAACCAGACTTTGCTAAATTCTACCTGGGGGTGGGGGAATCATCCTTGGTTGAGAACTGCATATCTATGTGTGTGTGTGTGTATGCATGATATGAATTATTTTATGAATAACTATTCATGAAGCATTCCCTCAACCCTTCAATAAAAGAAAACAAAGGAGAAGTTCTGCAGATACTGAAATCTGTCAAGGCAATCTAGCTTTTATATGTAAGTTTTTAGGCACGACATCCAATGTTCTTTTCATGTCAGGTTTACCCTATATGTGTAGCATCACAACTTTTCACTCCACCTCAAATTACCTTTCTGTATATGCTAACACACATTAAAAAGTGTCTTTCTAGAAAATAGAAAAACATTCTGAAACATGGCTTTACAGAACAAAGGATTTCAAATATATGTTGCCCATTTTTAGTAGAATCAGGATCTGTGTTTGTAAAAACATCAGACAACTAAGCCTGCACTGGCTTTAGCATTATAGTGGTGAACCCTAACAGAGAATGCCAGGTGGATAAAAATAAGTTAACATTGGTACAATAACTGATTCTCAGTTTGCATAAGGTCAAAGGACGTGTTTAACAGGTTGCTAAACCATTCAACTGGTCATTTTGAAATCATATTGAGATAGACACGGTTTTTCTTCTACTCTTTTAAGTGGACTTTTTTGAAACTTCTTTTAACTGGTTGTGCTGAAGCCACGTAGACTGTTAAGATGCATGTGGCTTTCCCCTTTAATGCCTCAAGTCAATCTTCCTTTTAATAAACATATTAGTTGACATGTACACTGTCCTATTGAACACATCTGTCAACTGGACGCCCATGCCAGCCAATGACCCAGAAGCTGTAGCTTCCTTCCTGAGTCAGTGGTAGAGCTGAGATGAATCTGCAGCTTGTAACTCTGGCAGAGCATTTGTTTGGCTGGCAACATCCCTCACGGAATGGCAAAATGGGGCCTTACCTTTGGGAATGGTGATCTGACAGCTCAGGTCACAGTCCTGCTGCAGCTGATAAAAAGCCACTTCCTGTAGGCGGGCTCGCTCCAACTCCGAGAGGCTCTGGATGGGCACTGACCTCAGCCGCACGCTGCGGCCCGACATACTGTTCCAGGTGAAATCACCCTGCAGACCAAGGGGGAAAACATCAAGGGTCACACAGTGATCTGCAACTCACAGACCTCAGCCTCTCCCTCAATTGGTCATAATGTCAAGCAAACCTCATTTTTTGTGTTCCAAAATCAGTTCTCAGTCCCTAAAATCCAACTCACTCTTAGTTAACTGCGGATTTTCTCAGTCAATTGCAAACATCCCAGTCTGGAGAATCTTCTAGGTCACCCGATCTCATAAAATGACATGAAGAAAACCATGTGGAAAGATACTTCAAGATACTGCTTCCTATCTTTTATGGGAACACACGGAAACTTTTTCATTTTTATTTCTCAGTAACAGAAAAAACTACTGCTAGTTGCCATCATGCAAAGGCTAACAGAATTTTGCCAAGAGAATGCACTGGTAATATTAAAAAGCCTCACCTGACAACATAAGAGATGACTCTACACATGGACATCACCAGATGGTCAACACCAAAATCAGATGGATTATATTATTTGCAGCCAGAGATGGAAAAGCTCTATACAGTCAGCAAAAATAAGACTGGGAGCTGACTGTGGCTCAGATCATGAACTTCTTATTACAAAATTCAGACTTAAATTGAAGAAAGTAGGGAAAATCACTAGACCATTCAGCAAAGCAAGCAAAGTCGCTCAGTTGTGTCTGACTCTTTGCGACCCCATAGACTGTAGCCTACCAGGCTCCTCTGTCCATGGGATTTTCCAAATGGCAACCCACTCCAGTGTTCTTGCCTGGAGAATCCCAGGGACGGGGAAGCCTAGTGGGCTGCCGTCTGTGGGGTCGCACAGAGTTGGACACGACTGAAGCGACTTAGCAACAGCAGCAGCAGCAGTACTGGAGTGGATTGCCATTTCCTTCTCCAGTGGATCTTCCTGACCCAGGGATTGAACCCAGGTCTCCCGCATTGTAGACAGACACTTTACCATCTGAGCCACCAGGGAAGTCCGTTCAGGTATGACCTAAATCAAATCCCTTATAATTATACAGTAGAAGTGACAAATAGATTCAANTACTGGAGTGGATTGCCATTTCCTTCTCCAGTGGATCTTCGTGACCCAGGGATTGAACCCAGGTCTCCCGCATTGTAGACAGACACTTTACCATCTGAGCCACCAGGGAAGTCCGTTCAGGTATGACCTAAATCAAATCCCTTATAATTATACAGTAGAAGTGACAAATAGATTCAAGGTATTAGATCTGATAGACTGAGTGCCTGATGAACTATGGACGGAGGTTCATGACATTGTACAGGAAACAGGGATCAAGACCATTCCCAAGTAAAAGAAATGCAAAATGGTTGTCTGAGAAGGGCTTACAAATAGCTGAGAAAAGAAGAGAAGCCAAAGGCAAAGGAGAAAAGGAAAGATATACCCATTTGAATGTAGAGTTACAAAGAATAGCAAGGAGAGATAAGAAAGCCTTCTTCAGTGATCAACGCAAAGAAATAGAGGAAAACGACAGAATGGGAATGACTAGAGATCTCTTCAGGAAAATTAGAGATACTGAGGGAACATTTCATGCAAAGATGGGCTCAATAAAGGACAGAAAAGGTATGGACCTAACAGAAGGAGAAGAGATTAAGAAGAGGTGGCAAGAATGCACAGAAGAACTATACAAAAAAGATCTCCACGACCCAGACAATCACAATGGTGTGATCACTCACCTAGAGCCAGACATCCTGGAATGCAAAGTCAAGAGATGGGAATACCAGACCACCTGACCTGCCTCCGGAGAAATCTGTACACAGGTCAAGAAGCAACAGTTAGAACCGGACATGGAACAATGGACTGGTTTGAAATCGGGAAAGGAGTACATCAAGGCTGTATATTGTCATCTTGCTTATTTAACTTATATGCAGAGTACATCATGCGAAATGCCAGGCTGGATGAATCACAAGGTGGAATCAAGATTGCCGGGAGAAATACCAATAACCTCAGAGATGCAGATGACACAACCCTTATGGAAGAAAGTGAAGAACTAAAGAGCCTCTTGAGGAAAGTGAAAGGGGAGAGTGAAAATGTTGGCTTAAAACTCAACATTCAAAAAACTAAGATCATGGCATCTGGTCCCATCATTTCATAGCAAATAGATGGGAAAATGATGGAAACAGTGACAGACTTTATTTTGGGGGGCTACAAAATCACTGCAGATGGTGACTGCAGCCATGAAATTAAAAGATGCTTACTAAAGCTTTGGAAGAAAAGCCATGACCAACCTAGACAGCATATTAAAAAGCACAGACATTACTTTGCTGACAAAGGTCTGTCTAGTCAAAGATATGGTTTTTCCAGTAGCCGTGTATGGATATGAGAGTTGGACTATAAATATAAGCTGAGTACCGAGGAATTGACGCTTTTGAACTGTAGTGCTGGAGAAGACTCTTGAGAGTCCCTTGGACTGCAAGGAAAACCAGTCAATCTTAAAGGAAATCAATCCTGACTATTCATTGGAAGAACTGATGCAGAAGCTGAAGCTCCAATACTTTGGCCACTTGATGGGAAAAGCCGACTCATTGGAAAAGATCTTGCTGTTACGAAGAACTAAAGGTTGGAGAAGAAAGAAAACGATA
>SJYA01003302.1:219219-246473 GCA_006410615.1 Neotragus moschatus | reverse complement strand
CAGAGCATGAGTAAGCTCCATGAATGGGTGATAGAGAAACGTGAAAAGCCGCAGTCCACGAAGTTACAAAACAGTTGGACACGACTGAGAGAATCAACTGAGCAGACCAAAGCCTAACACAATAAACAAACACACAAAACCCTCTTAAGTATAACAACCCCAGAAAAAGATACCTGTCTCAAGACTTTCATTTTGCAAGGTCTGTTTTTTGTATACAACCATATTGGCTTTATCCACCTGATAAAGCCTCCAAAAATTGTGAACCACGACATAGACCTCTCAAAGCCTAACCATGCTAACCACAACACAAAAGACCCACCTTGAGAATGGGCACTCCTAAAACAGTTAGGGTGAGCAGCATCAGGGGTAAGTCTGGATCAAGAGTTTGTGGCAGATCTTTTCACTTAAGTGCGTGAAGGGTCATTCATCGAAATACTATGTTTAAAAGAAATTACAATGAATTAAAATAGTAAATTCAATCTATATTACGCGCAGTGCACGCTGGTTATGCAAATGAACGCTGAGTCTCTGCCCCGGAGATTCACGCCTTTCCCCGCCCCAGCTACGGGGAAGCCAGGTTCTCCTCCCTTGTTCCCAGGCCCGTGACTCCATGTTTTCTCCTCCTCGACACTCTGATTTCCTCTCAATAAGGATTTTGTTGACGGCTTAAGATAATGATATTTGGGTGCTGGATTTGACCCAGAGAAGGTTCACTATAATGTCAAATAGAGTGCCGAACCTCTTCAGTCACGCCCAGACTATTTGCGACCCCATGGACTATAGCCCTCCAGGCTCCTCTGTCCATGGAATTCTCCAGGTAAGAATACTGCAGTGGGTAGCCATTCCCTTCTCCAGGAGAAGCTTCCCCAGGATCGAATCTGGGTCTCCCACTTTGTAAGCAGACTCTACTGTATAAGCCAGCAGGGTGACTCTGATCACTATTAAAAAAAAAAAAAAAGTGACTGCCAAAATAGAACTGAGTCATGGGAAAAGACCCTGATGCTGGGAAAGATGGAAGGCATGAGGAGAAGGGGACAACAAAGAACACTGGAGTGGGTTGCCATTTCCTTCTCCAATGCATGAAAGTGAAAAGTGAAAGTGAAGTCACTCAGTCGTGTCTGACCCTCAGTGACCCCATGGACTGTGGAGCCTTCCAGGCTCCTCTGTCCATGGGATTTTCCAGGCAAGAGTCCTGGAGTGGGTCACCATTCTCCGATAGTAATATATAGTATGTATAAATATAATATGGCTTCCCAGGTGGCTCACTGGGTAAACAATCTACCTGCAATGCAGGAAATGCAGGAGGTGTGGGTTAGATCACTGCGTTGGGAAGATCTCCTGGAAGAGGACATGGCAACCCACTCCAATGTTCTGGCCTGGAGAATCCCCATGGACAGAGGAGCCTGGTGGGCTACAGTCCATGGGGTCACAAAGAGTCGGACATGACTGAAGCAACTGAGCAAACACAGTATACAAATATAATATAGATTAATTGAGGCTTAGGAAGGTTAAGTAATTTTCCCCAGATTGTAAAATTTGCAAGACTTGAAATCAACCAGGACTTGAGCTAAAAATACTTAGGCTTTTAAATTCTATGCTAAATTGTGACCACTGAGTTTCTATTTTATAGCAGTCTAATGAGTTATTTTCATCATACTAAGTATAGAGATATGATCAATAAAAAGTACATATTCATATAGACATCTGATGTGAAAATACTCCACATCAAAGAATCAAAGCAGAGATTCCCACAATCCTGGGTTTGTTTGTGTGCACACATATACATCACTGATTCCACTGAGAGTGAATATCTCTACTCTTAATACAGACAGTGAGAAAGTCATGACATAAGAAACAATACTTCACAGTCTTCTGAAACCTAATGTCCCCTCACAGAGAAGGAATTCCTAGGAATCACAGGTATCAGCCAGGGCACAACAGCTTTGATGAGGTAGCTACTGTTTCCTCAATAATCAAGAAAAGTTCTGGGAGAAGGAACAGTGTTGGGCCCCACAGACACTCCCAGGGATTTGCTGTGGATGTGGGAAACATTAAGGAATCCCCAAAGACTTCATCATCCTTATTAATTATTCACCTGAAAGAGGAGAGACAGAACGACTGCCCCAGAGACTATTAAGACACCTTTCTTCCATACTGCTAGCAAATTCCTGCCTAGATGATTCATTCCAAAGAGTAAATGGAAGTATGCTAATGCTTGGATTTTCCCCCCTTCTTTATCTGGGATTTCACTAATTTATTTATTCATTGTTTTAGCAAATGGAGATATCATACTCTGGTGTGCATGCTCAGTTGCTCAGTTGTGTCCGACTCTTTGTGACCCCATGGACTGTAGCCCGCCAGGTTCCTCTGTCCATGAGATTTTCCAGGCAAGAATACTGGAGTGGGTTGCCATTTCCTCCTCCAGGAGATCTTCTCTACCCAGGGATCAAACTCGTGTCTCTTCCTTGGCTAGTGGATTCTTTACCACTGCACCACTTTGGTAGGAGTAGAAAATAAACCAGGGTAAGTAAAGAATATAGTGTGTTGAATAATAACAGCTAAGGATGGGGGAAAAAGCAGGGAAAGGGCCAGCAGTGTTAGCAGAGGACAGAGATTTACAGTGTTAGATTGGGGGGAGGGGTGCAGGGCGCTGGGACAGATCTCACAGGGAAGGCTATGTTTCACTAAACATGCACACACGAGTGCATCCCAGATGGGAAGTTCCAGATGAGCTGGTGATTTCTTTCTTTCTTTCTTTTTTTTTTTTTGCTTTACCACAAGGCATGTGGGATCTTAGTTCCCTGACCAAGGATTGAACTCAGGTCCCCTGCATTGGAACTGTGGAGTCTTTACCACCGGGCTGCCAGGGAAGTCCCTGGTGATTTTTAAATATGAAGTTTAGGTATCAAATGGAGTCTACTGCTACTTGAACTGTCAAAATGGAATTACATACTTATTCTTTAAAAGCATTTTAAAAATATGCCCTCCAATGGCTTTGTTATCTGTAGCAGGGGTTGNCCCCTGCATTGGAACTGTGGAGTCTTTACCACCGGGCTGCCAGGGAAGTCCCTGGTGATTTTTAAATATGAAGTTTAGGTATCAAATGGAGTCTACTGCTACTTGAACTGTCAAAATGGAATTACATACTTATTCTTTAAAAGCATTTTAAAAATATGCCCTCCAATGGCTTTGTTATCTGTAGCAGGGGTTGGCTATCTTTTTCTGTAAGAGGCCAGAAAGTAAATACTTCAGGCTTTGTGGGCCATGTGGTGTCTGTCAGAACTACTCAGATCTGCCTTTGTGGCATGAGAGCAGCCATAGTTGATAAGTGAATGGATGTGGCTGTGTGCCAATCAAACTTCATTTACAAAAGAAGGTGGAAGGCTGGATTTGGACAGTGGGCTACAATTTGCCAACATATGTATAATAATTTATGGCTCAAGTAAAATAAACTAATTCCTACAAGATACATTTTATTTCTTTAATTTACTATGTCCTCCAGGGCTTCCCTGGTGGCTCAGTGGTAAAGAATTTGCGTATAAAGCAGGAAACATAGGTTCAGTCCCTGGGTCGGGAAGATCTCCTGAAGAAGGAACTGACAACCCACTCTAGGATTCTTGACTGGAAAATTTCATGGACAGAGGAACCTAGCAGTCTATAGTTCATGAGGTTCATGGGGTCGCAAAGAGTCAGACACGACTGAGTGAGTAAACAACAACAAATGCATAATTAATTTGAACAAAATGTAATGAACACCTATTACATGCTAAAAGTAATACTAGGCTTGAGATTATCAAAATGACAACAGCCCTTGTCCTTAAGGAGTTGAATTTTGTCGCGAAGAACACACTCAATCCATGAAATACAGAGATTGTGATATTAGAAGTAAGAGCCAAATGCAATGGGATGCCTAGAATAAAAGACTTTGATATCAATCTGGGGATGAAGGAAGGCTTTATAAGAAGTCAGTGTTTCACTGGAGGCTTGAAGTTGAATAAGAGTAAGGGTTTGCTCAGTAGAACTGCAACACTGGGAAAAAACATTCAGTGGGTGCCAAGGCAAATGGATTTGAGAAAACAGGCTTGTTTGGGGGAAATTACAAGGCTAGAAGAAAGGAAAGAGCAGGAGGTAAAGCCACGTAGAAATCAGGGCCAGATCCTGGAGGGCTATCTCTGTAGGATCTTACTCAGCCAGTGACGGCTAATCGTTAAGGAACCTTGGTTAAGAGAGGAACATGATCAGATTCGCATAAGAGAAAGATGACTGGAAACACAGTTGTAAAGGAATTGAGGGAGAAAGCAAGCCAGAGATGCAGAGATCAGAAGAGACACTGGACTACGTAGGATGCTGATTGAAAGTGGAATAGATGGGGAGATACTTAGAACCACAAAGATGCTTGGGGCAAACTGTATCCAGTGGGGGGCTGGGAAGGGGTAATCTAGGATGACTTAGACATTTCTGGTTTGAACAACTGGGAGGATGATACTCTAAATCACTAAGATGAGAACGAGCAGAAGGGAATTAGGTCTGGTGTGTGTCTGTGTGTGTGTGGGGGGGGGCATGTGGAGAAGAAAGATGTTCAAATTTTGAAAGTGATATTTTATCTCTAAAAACAAATAAATAAAACACATTCCTAAATCTGGCAAAATAGAATCTGGCCAGTTTACATTTTTCTAGAGCCTTCGTCTTCTTCTCTCAACTAAAATAGTTCCCTCTCAATCAAGTAATACATAGTTTTGGAAACTGTTCACAAATGACTACACTTAGCATAATAAAAAATGAAGTGTGGTGTTTTAAATACCTCTGAGTCCATTATACATCATAGCCCATGACTCTTAACTTCGTAGAATTTGTAATTTCTTTTGAAAATTTGGAATCATTAGCCAAAAGGGAGAAAAGGCTTGGTCTATTTGTAAAGACTTGAATGTATGGAGTTGCTGTCTCCTGCGACTTTAGTTCTTGCAGCAGCTGATAGTTGCGGAGAAGGCTACAGACAAACCTAGAAAGAAAAAAAATGGGGTGCTTTCTTGAAAGCATGGCAGCTGCATCGATCAGGCTTTGGAAAAGTCATTTCTCAAAGGAGACTAAACTGTCCCCAGAGTCAACTGGTTCTTAACCCCATCCTTAGGACATGGCTGAAGAAACAATGTTCCTAGGAGAGAAAGTTATCAAATAATAAATGAAGAGGGACTTCAAAGACATCTCAAAAGCTGTGTATTATCAAATGTGTGGCATCTTAAAAATATCAGTTACATTTTTTATTATGGGTAATGGACCAAGTTGTTTCATAATCACAAACATAATGTACCAGAAACTTGAATAATTGAAGCCTAAAGAGAGGAGATACCCCTCATCCAAGGTAAGGAGCAGTGGCTACGCTTTGCTGGAGCAGCCGTGGAGAGATACCCCACGCCCAAGGTAAGAGAAACCCAAGTAAGATGGTAGGTGTNCTGGGAGGGATTGGGGGCAGGAGGAGAAGGGGACGACAGAGGATGAGATGGCTGGATGGCATCACTGACTCGATGGGCGTGAGTCTGAGTGAACTCCGGGAGTTGGTGATGGACAGGGAGGCCTGGTGTGCTGCGATTCATGGGATTGCAGAGAGTCGGACACGACTGACCGCCTGAACTGATACTGTACAGAGTACAGTGAAGATGTGATATCTTTTAGTTGCATTATGAGATTCTACCTTTATATTGGGCTTCCCTGGTGGCTCAGCAGTAAAGAATCCACCTGAATGAGCGAGTTTTATCCCAGGGCCGGGAAGGTCCCCTGGAGGAGGAAATGGCAACCCACTCCAATATTCTTGCCTGGAAAATCCCATGGTCAGAGGAGCCTGGTGGGCTGGCTGCAGTCCATGGGGTAGCAAATGAGTGGGATAAACTGAGCGACTAAACAACAACAACAAGTAACAACACAGAAGGACAACTCTGCATTCTCTCGTGGCTATCATTTGCTTCCCTAACAATACATATCTGTCCTCTTCACTCCCAGCACTTGACCTTTGTCTAATTTCTAGTATCCTCTTGCTCCTACTGTCACCCACTTGCAGACAGACTAATTTTCAGATCTTTCAGATCTAAATATCTACCATCAAAGCCAAGTACTAGACATCTGGAAAGTTACTAAAAGCCATAAATCTGAAACAATCAAAACCACAACAAAGAATCTCTAACACCTGGTGGTGGTGGTGGTTTAGGAGCTCAGTCTGTTCAACTCTTGCAATCCCATGGACTGTAGCCTGTCAGGTTCCTGTTNAATATCTACCATCAAAGCCAAGTACTAGACATCTGGAAAGTTACTAAAAGCCATAAATCTGAAACAATCAAAACCACAACAAAGAATCTCTAACACCTGGTGGTGGTGGTGGTTTAGGAGCTCAGTCTGTTCAACTCTTGCAATCCCATGGACTGTAGCCTGTCAGGTTCCTGTTTCCATGGGATTCTCCAGGCAAGAACACTGGAGTGGGTTGCCATTTCCTTCTCCAGGGGCTCTTCCTGACCCAGGAAATGAACCCAGGTCTCCTGCATTGCAGGCAGATTCTTTACCAACTGAGCTACAAGGGAAGCCCAACACTTAGGGCTTACAGAATATTTGCTATACTCCAGGAGGCAGGCACTAGGATTGTTCTCCTTTTGCAGACAAGAAAGTAACTTGCTTGAATTCACACCCAGGCAGCCTGTTTCCAAATGCAGTGAGTTTAACCCTTAGGCTATATCACAGCATGCCAGGGGGCATTTTCTTTAGTGAGTCTCTCAGAAAACACGTGTGCGAAGTGAGTACAGCACAAAGCACCCGACGAGGACTGGATGGCCCCTCTGTAACTGGGAGAAATCTGGCACATGCATGGAGGGCAGCTGAGTTCCCAAAGCCTTTATGAAACAGAGGGACAGAAATGTGCACACAGAGGCAGGGCAGCTGGGGGAAACAGACAGAAAGCTGACATGGAGACTACCTCCGGGAGCAAGAGTCGGGGCTGGTGTCTCAAAGAAGGAGAAACAGCTATTTTAGAAAGCCTCCCGGGTCATAGCCTTTACAAGTCAGAACACGCACTCCAAGTTTTGGGGTAGAGGTGTGACACAGTGAAAGCGGTGTTTGAGGAAAGATGAATGACGCCAACGGTGCCCAACAGACAGGAAGGCAGAGCAAGAGGAAGCAAACACAGAGGTCTGCAGTGTGAGTGGTGAAGGGAGGCTCTGCACATGGCATCAACCGACAGAAAGGGACTAAGGCAGTGAGAGAAATAAAAGCTTAAAGTGGTCCACTTTCAAGGACAGCTAGCCTAGAGTGACAGCCTGTTGATGTAATAGCCATTAGGATCCTCGTGCGGGAAAATCCAGACAAAGGGAGAGTGAAATGCCTAGGATTTTTCACTCGGGCTCATGCTATTGGTGAATTCAAAACATAAGAATGGGAAGAAGAGTGCAAGGAGAACAAGAAATCCAGGTGGCATCAGAAGATTGTTAGCCCCCCAGTACTCAGCCAGTGAGGAACTGGGGGAGGGCTAGGGCGCCTGATGAAAAGCCCACTGTAACCACTCTGGCTGTGCCTGCCCACCAGCCACCCGATCTCGCAAGACCATCATTAAAGCCTCACTTCCCACTGCACCTCGTGTCTCCAAGTCCATTCTTTGGGTTTGGGCCCGTGGGCTTTATTTCCCACAGGACCAATAAAGCAAGCAGTGCTTAGAGATGCTTTCTTTATGACAGTCCTTCAGTTTGTTCAATAAATGTGGATTCCCCAGAGAGTCGGATCCAAAATTACACTGGGAGAAACACCTTCAGGGGCATAGTGAGATGTTTGCATCTCATTTTCAAGTATATGTATCTGTTACTACACTGCAGAAAAAATGTCTAGTTTTAATAATATTCTTGGAATATCGCTACAAAAGCAAAATCAGTTCAGATGCAGGTGGTGACAAATTTTAGAACAAACTCTGCAAGGACCGCCTGCAATGCAGGAGATCTGGGTTCTACCCTGGGTTGGGAAGATCCCCGGAAAAGGAAGTGGCTACCCACTCCAGTATTCTGGCCTAGAGAAATCCATGAACTCTATAGTCCATGGGGTCGCAAAGAGTCGGACACTACTGAGTGACTTTCACTACAAGGACTAGCCGTTCTCTAGCCTGGCTGCACGTTAGAATTACTTGGCGTATACCTCAATTAAAAAAAGAAAAGAGTTACTTGGTGCAGTTTTCAAAAATATTCATGCCCTCGACCCCTTTGAGACCAGAGAGGTCCAATAGACTTTTCTGTGATTATGGAAAATTTTCTACTATCTGATATGCTGGCCACTAGCCATCCACACTAATAAGCTCTGGAGATGTGACTAAGCAGACAGTCACTGAACTTTTAATTTTCTTTCATCTTCATTGATATAAATGTAAGTAGTCACTGTGGTGAGTGGCTATCGTATTGGACAGTGAAGGAAGAGGTCAAATCAGTGAGACTCTTTAGGGTTGGGGTGTAGGTACTAGCAGGCTTACAAAATTCTCCAGGGGATTCCAACGTGTGGTCCAGGGTGAGAATCATGGCAAAGGTGTGCGATTAAGGAAATCATCAGTGGTGGCACATTCCTTGCACTTTTTCTCTAAGGCGTTACTTTTCTCCAAATTCCACTAAGTGTGCACCATGCACCGGTGCCTCTCTTCCTGCTGTTCCCATTTCTCCCTTCTCACATCTTGCCACCCTGCCATGTGAAAGGCACACTGTCTAGTCCTTTATTTGCTGACCCTCCCAGATTTCCCTGATACCAAGGGTATATTCTGATCCTCTTTCCTTCTCTCTCAGGGGCAGCAGAAATAAAATCTGATAATGCTACCAAGTAAGAATTCAGTCCCCACATTTGTACACCCATAATTTAAAATTTTTTTTCCCTTGCACAGGCTTGATCCAGATGCCACTTTCTATGATTACTGACATGGACATGATGGGGAATATTTTTAACGGTAGCACAGTGAAGCGGCCATAGTCTTGGAGGTGTCATAAACAGGTCTCATCCGCTCATTTGCCACTGTTTCCTTCAAATGGGATGTGGATGACAGCATGGTGGTTGCAGGGCAGGTTCTGTGGTCCCTTTGAATCCTAGCTCAGCCCACAGCTAGCTATGTCTGTATCTAACCACGCTAAGGCTCGGTTACAGAGTCCTGTGGGAGACCTAGAGCACAAACTAGTGGTTCGCAGTGGGGAGAGAGGATGGGGAAGGAGCCAGACAGATGTAGGGGAGTAATAGTAAACAAACTATTAGGTATAACAGAAGCTGCAAGGATATTTTATACAAGAGGAATGTAGCCAATTTTTTGGTAATAACTATAAATGGAGTATAACCTTTAAAATTGTGAATCACTTTAAAATTGTGTACACCTGCAACTTATACGATATTGTACAGCAACTATGTGAAAGTGAAAGTGTTAGTTGCTCAGTTGTGTCCGACTCTTTGTGACCCGAGAGTAGCCCACCAGGCTCCTCTGTCCATGGGATTCTCTAGGCAAGAATACTGGAGTGAGTTGCTGTGCTCTCCTCCAGAAGATCTTCCCAACCCAGGGATCTAACCTGGGTCTCCCACATTGCAGGCGATTCTTTACCATCTGAGCCACCAGGGAAGCCCACTATACTTTAATTAAAAAAAATAGTCCTGTGGGGAGGATTGAGCAATGCGTGTAATATGAATGATGACTGAGACGTGCTATATACACACTCTCCTACCCCAGACTTTGACATCCTGCCCTGCCATTTTGTGGTGAGTAAAGCAAATAGCAGGACAAACTTTTGGGAGGAAGTCATGGAATTCGTAAAAGCATGTTCCAAGCAGTGATTAATTAATGTGGCAATATGAAGACAATTTGGAAAATGGTTACAAGGAAAAATAATATGATTCTGTGATTTTCAAAAAATACTGAACTTATTAATTCTAATGGGTCTTCACTTTGATTGATTTCCATACCACCAGTTAATATTAATGAGACAAGGAAGTATGTGCTAATAAACACAGATAAACAATTTATTCATAAAACTGTAAGACTCAGAATTCCAGGGTTCAGTGATATCAACATCAGAAGCATACTGTATAATCTCCAGGCACATTATCCCTTTGTTGAGCTTTGTCAATGTAGTCTAACAACATGTTCCAATATTATTTTCAATTACAAACACTATTGATTGATTTTCTACACTGAATTTTCCTGCCTTCTTCCTTGTTAAATATCTGTCTATGGGTAGAGAAAAAATTTTAATGTAAGAAAACCTAAAATTACAATCTGTTAGCATCATCAGAGTTCGTAGTCAACACAACTATCAATGGTAAGGATTGCTTGCCAGTGACTCAGAGCACAGATAAGATAAGCAGGGAGCTATGCACCATCCTCAGGGGATTTAGATAGGTGAGGAATAACTAACATTTCTTGTGGATGTAAATATGTGTGTGTGCTAAGTCGCTTCAGCTGTGTCTGATTCTTTGCGACCTTGTGGACTGTAGCCTACCAGGTACCACTGCCCATGGGATTCTCTGGGCAAGAATACTGGAGTAGGCTGCCATTTCCTTCTCCAGGGGATCTTCCTGACCCAGGGATCAAATCCACATCTCTTATGTCTCCTGCATTGGCAGGTAGGTTCTTTACCACTGATGCCACCTAGAGCCATCATTATTCCTAGCCCTAATTATGTATTCCTTGTTTTAATCATTAACCAATTTTATGAGGTAAGGTATATTAATATGTATTCATTTCACAGATAAAGAAATCAAGCACTAGGCAATTAACTTGTCCCAGGAAATAGACTGTAAGTGACTGAGCTGGGATTCAAATTCATGAGCCTTAACCCCAGAGTTTGGGGCTTTAACCACCCCACTATGATACCTCCCTGTGAGTACCAAACTTTTCTCTCAAAGTATGGGTGGTATGACTCCAAAAGTACATCAGAATGACTGTGTGAGGGCACTCTAGGCTGATCTCAAATCCTCTCTCATTTATTTTTCTTACAAAATAAAATTCTGAAGTTTCTAAGTTATCCGATATCAAGAATAAATTACTCCTAGCATCGATTCAGGCATGACCTGACCTTGAGGTGGCAACTATCAATCTAGAGGACAGGTGGATGGACTACAGCCCTGGCTACATCCAGACCCCGCTAGCTTTTGTAAGCTAGAGCCCGGTCAAGGTCCATTATCTCCACCTTGTCCAGGGCCATGACTGATAGAATGGCGGAATTGAGCGGTTGCACTAGAGATGTATGACTTCCAATGACTAATATTTACAACTTCACGGAAAAAGTTGGTTGGTCCTGTTCTGGACTCATTGAAAAGAAATCACCAGACACGCAGCATAGGAAATGAGGGAGTTGCAAAGGAATCACATCTTTTTACAGCTCCCATTGCAACATGTACGTATGTATGAGCAGATGAATCTATAGGTTGCTCAATAGCGTAGTTTCCTTTATGTCTCCTTTGAGGCCCCAAACGACCTAGACCCTGGAGCTACATAGGGAATAACCTGTGATGTCTCACTGTGGAGGGAGGGAAGAGAGGATGGGGAATGTCTAAATGCCAGATATTTTCCCAGAAAACTCTAGCTTCATAGGCTGCCTCCCTCTTCTGCAACTATCACACCACCCCGCCCATCACATTTTAGCTAATTTCTTGACATTTATTTATTTATTTATTTATTTTTATTTCTTGACATTTAAACATCGGAAATCTATTTGACTCTTTATATTCAGGCCTTTTCACTCTGCCTAGATTGCACATAGATATGGCATTTTGAAGCACTAACACTTACATTTGTGCTTTTGCATATTTGTTGATTGAAAGAAAGCTTTTGGGAAAGTACACTTCTGAGTCTGAACTGCAAACTATTTTGTGTCCATTAGCAAGGAAACAAGACTGGCAGGCAGTACTTATATTTAGGGCACTTGTTCTAAAGTAGCTAAAATCACTTCCAATAAAAATGAAAAAAATCTTACTTTCTGGCTTTTACTATTAAGTGTCAAAACATGTAAAAGGGGCTACTTAATTTGCAGAACAACACAAAATGCCAGGTATGACATAAAAACAAGCCATCTGCACTTACTGGCACAGAGCTGACTTTTTAGTTGCCATGTTTCAGGCTTTTTTTCTTCCAGAAATGTTTTCTCTTCAATATACTATGTTTAAAATGATAAAATGTGTTTCACAGACCTGTCTAAACACTTCTGCTTTGACATAAGGAACAAATGCTTCCTTTGAGCAATGAAATGTACAGAAACTGAAGTCTAAAAAGTAAATTATAGTAAAATATTACTGGGGCTTGGAGAGGTAAAACAAATGGATGCATTTTTAATAGAGTTTATTTCTTAGAGCAGTTTCAGTTCCCTAGCAAACCTGAGTAGAAGGTTCAGAGATTCCCATACAACTCCTGCCCCTACTCAAGCACAGCCTCCCCCGTTTCCAACATCCCCACCAGAGGGGCACATTTGTTAGAACTGACAAACCTACACTGACGTGACATCAGGCTAAGTCCATAGTTTACAGTAGGGTTCATGGGTGATGTTGTATGTTCTACTGGTCTGGACAGATGTGCAATGACATGTATTCACAATTATAGTATCACCTACAGTCGTTTCATTGCCCTAAAAATCCATCTCTGTCTTCCCCTACCTCTGGCAATCACTGATTTTCTCATTGTTTCCATGGTTTTGCCTTTTCCAGAATGTCATCTAGTTGGAATCATGCAGTACATAGTCATTTCTGATTGGGCTTTCCTACTGTGCATTCAAGTTTCTTCATGTCTTTTCACAGCTTGATAGATCATTTCTTTTTGGCTCTAATAGTCTATTGTCTGGATGTCCCAGAGTTTATTTATCCATTCACCATCTGAAGGACACTTTGATTGCTTCCAAGGTTTGGTGATTATGAATGAACATCCATGTGCAGATTTTCATGTGGCTATAAGTTTCAGCACCTTTAAAAGGTTAACTGAATCATATGGAAAGAGTGTATTTAGTTTGGCAGAAACTGTCATACTACCTTTCAAAGTTGCTGTACTGTTTTGCGTTCTCACCAGCAATGTACGAGAGTTCTTGTCACTCTCCAGCACCTGCTGTTGTTACTGTTGTGGATTTGGACTACTATAGTAAGAGCATAGTAGTATCTCATTGCTGTTTTAATTTCCATATCCCTGATCACACAGTACGTGGAGCATCTTTTCATGGGCTTATTTGCCATCTGTAGATCTGCTTTGGTGGAGTGTCTGTTATAGTCCTTGGCTGCTTTTTAATAAGGTTGTTTGTTTTCTTATTGCTGAGTCTTAAGAGATCTTTGTATATTTTAGACACCAACCTTTTATCAGATGTGTCTTTTGCAAATATTTTCTCCCAGTCTGTGACTTATTTTCTCATTCTCTTGACATTGTCTTTCACTGAGCAGAGATTTTTTAATTTTAATGAAGTCATGCCTCTGTTGTTATATCACCATACCCAAGGTCATGTGGGTTTTCTCCTGTGTTACCTTCTAGGGGTTTTATAGTTTTGCATTTTCCATTGAGGTCTGTGATCCACCTTAAGCTAATTTTTGTGAACAGGGTAAGGTCTGTGTCTAGAGTCATTGTTTTGTTTGTGGATGTCCAATTGTTCCAGCACCATTTGTTGCAGAGACTAACTTTGCTCCATTGTCTGGCCTTTGCTCTTGTGGGAGAGATCAATTGACTGTATTTGTGTGGGTCTACTTCTGGGCTCTTTATTCTGCTCCACTGATCTACTGGTCTATCCTTGTGCCAATACCACACTGCCTTGATGACTGCCAGTTTATGCTAAGTCTTGAAGCCAGATAGTGTCACTCCTCCAACTTTCTTCCCCTTCAATTGTGTTGGCTATTCTGGGTCTCTTGTCTCCACATATAAATGCTAGAATCAGTTTGCCAGTATCCACAAAAGTACTGGAGTTTCAGCTTCAACATCATTCCCTCCAAAGAAATCCCAGGGCTGACCTCCTTTAGAATAGACTGGTTGGATCTCCTTGCAGTCCAAGGGACTCTCAAGAGTCTTCTCCAACACCACAGTTCAAAAGCATCAATCCTTTGGTGCTCAGCTTTCTTCACAGTCCAACTCTCACATCCATACATGACTACTGGAAAAACCATAGCCTCGACTAGACGGACCTTTGTTGGCAAAGTAATGTCTCTGCTTTTGAATATGCTGTCTAGGTTGGTCATAACTTTTCTTCCAAGGAGTAAACGTCTTTTAATTTCATGGCTGCAGTCATCATCTGCAATGATTTTGGAGCCCAGAAAAATAAAGTCTGACACTGTTTCCAATGCCAAAGAATGCTCAAACTACCGCACTGTTGCACTCATCTCACACGCTAGTAAAGTAATGCTCAAAATTCTCCAAGCCAGGCTTCAGCAATGTGAACCGAGAACTTCCTGATGTTCAAGCTGGTTTTAGAAAAGGCAGAGGAACCAGAGATCAATTGCCAACATCCGCTGGATCACGGAAAAAGCAAGAGAGTTCCAGAAAAAACATCTATTTCTGGTATATTGACTATGCCAAAGCCTTAGACTGTGTGGATCACAATAAACTGTGGAAAATTCTGAAAGAGATGGGAATACCAACCACCTGATCTGCCTCTTGAGAAAGCTGTATGCAGGTCAGGAAGCAACAGTTAGAACGGGACATGGAACAACAGACTGGTTCCAAATAGGAAAAGGAGTACGTCAAGGCTATATATTGTCACCCTGCTCATTTAACTTATATGCAGAGTACATCATGAGAAATGCTGGGCTGGAAGAAGCACAAGCTGGAATCAAGATTGCTGGGAGAAATATCAATAAGCTCAGATATGCAGATGACACCACCCTTATGGCAGAAAATGAAGAGGAACTAAAAAGTCTCTTGATGAAAGTGAAAGAGGAGAGTGAAAAAGTTGGCTTAAAGCTCAACATTCAGAAAAAGAAGATCATGGCATCTGGTCCCATCACTTCATGGGAAATAGACGGGGAAACAGTGGAAACAGCGTCAGACTTTATCAAGTATAAGCAAACCTATATAGTACTTCCACTTCATATAGATTAGATTTGGAGCTTTAACTAAACAGTAAGAAGGAATACAATTCTTCAATTTATTTTCTTTTCACAGGCTGATGATCCTGAGTGGCTTAAAAAATTTAAACATTTGGATTTTTTTTTTTTTTAAGAAACTGAGCCAGGTAATGGCTATATCAAAAAAAGCAAGTAAAGTCTTAATCCCTTTATGCTCACACTTTAATTCCAATGACTAAGTGTTGATATCTAGCCTGGGAATTTTACGTGTTTAAAAAAATAAAGTACAGTTCAGAGTCTAGTTCCTTTCAAGGAGATATGCTTGTCTATATAAGGAGAGAAGCTAAAAACAAAATAACTGCACAGAACAGTTCATTAGCCTTGTTTTAATTACCCTAGTGTTCTTTGATTTTATTGTTCTTTGGGTGAGGAAAAGCCAGAAGAGCTTAGTACCTCTTGCAAGGTAGTCATTCGATCCTGCAACATTTAATAGGGCCAGAAGCAAACAAATAAGAAAGATAATCAAGCTTTCTTTCTGACTCTCTGAGCTTCTTTTTGGCTCTACAGAACAGTCCCTCACAGCCTCTATTGTTGAGAAATGGAGAAGCCACTAGACAGATAATGTATCTGGCAGAATAATGGCCTCCCCCAAAATGTTCACACCCTAATCCCCGCAACCTGGAAATACAATTGATCCTTGAACGACACAGGTTTGAACTGCGCAGATTCACTAATATGCAGATTTTTTTCCCCAAAAGTAAATACTATAGCACTACATGATCTGAAGTTCATTGATACGGAAGCACAGATGCAGAGGAAGCGCATTTGCAGGGGCCACTGTAAGTTGGAGGTGGATGTTCAGCTGCGCAGGGGTCACTGCCCCTGATGCCCACGCTTGCACTGTTCCAGGGTCAGCTTATGCTGCCATGGCAAGAGGGACTTTGCTGATGTAATTAAAGTAATGACTTCGAGATGTAAAGAGGCCCTGGATTACCCAAATGGGCCCTATATTTCGAAGACCTGGGTCTTTGAAATAGAAGCACATTTTCCAGCAAATTTCACAGTGATAGATATGACTATGGAAAATTGGTCAGAAAGATTCAATCTTGTTGGCTATGAAGTTGGAGATAGGGTTCCAGGAGCCTAGGAATGTGGGTGGCTCCTAAAAGCTAGAAAAGGCAAAGAAATGAATTCTCCTCTAGAGCCTCCTGAAGAATGCAGCCCTGTGGACATTTTGATTTTAGTCCACTGTGACCTGTGTCAGGTTCTAAAACCTAGAGCTGTAAGATAATGCATGTATCATTGTAAGCCATTGATTTTGGGATAATTTGTTACAGCAGCAATAGAAAAGGAATCCAGGGGGAGTCAGAAATCCAGGGAGTCAGTCCCTTACAAGGGACTCATAAACTATTTAATGCAGGATTTTCCAAACTGTTCCATGATCAAGTAACTTTGAGAAAGTTGTTCATGTGAGCCCCATCTTAAAGTGTCACAATTACTATAACTAAGGAAAACTTGAGAAGTCCTGAAGAGGGAGCACCGTAATTCCAGTATCTTCTAAATGCACTCGATACAATCTCACCTCTTTTTCTTTTTTTCTTTTCAGAACATGTCTTCCTGCCCCTCAGATTCCTCTGAACAGAGCTGGGGAAATGCTGAGCTAATCCTACCTCTCAGCTGAGAACCTGAGACCAAAAGGAAAGAGGTGACTCACCAAAGGCACTTTGGCAACACAAAGACTCAGCCCAGGCCTCACAGCCCTCATCTAGAGCCCTGTTCAGAAAGCCACTCTGTCCCACTGACAAGAAGACAACGTTCCCTGGAATCCGGACTATGAGGAGAGACTCGCCCCAACAAAGCTCATAACATAAAATTCTCTCCTCAATAATAGCAAAAACAACATGGCTGCCTTAGCACTGAGCTTAATTTTATTATTTAAAATAAAAGGGTTCAACAATCTATTGAAAATTTACCAATTTTATATTAACCAGAGGAACGCAGTAAAATACTTCCCCCACGGTGACTGAGTATGTTCCTCAAAATGCCTAACTCTGCTGCCAGAGTCCATTTTCCAAAAACTCTGGTTCCCATAAAGGCTAATTTGAGAGGGAACAGAGGTACAACCAAATGCTGCTGTTTTCCTTCACAGCACTTAAATAATGCTTTCTCCACATTTCCCACTGCCCGTTCCAAGAGCACTGTCCTTTGATGTTTTTCAGATACACATTATCCACATCCTTTTCCAGAAAGTGAATCCTTTTTTCCACCACCTAGGTTTTTAAATAATAATAATAAAGATTACAACTGATAAAGCTAACAACTCAGAATGCTTATTTTGTGCCAAAGTCTGCTACATGCTTCATGTGAGGAATCTCATTTAATCTTTACAACACCCGATTAAGTTAAGTATTACTTTTAATATCTCTGTTTTTACAGATGAGCCAACCGTGGCACAGAGAATTTGAGTACTCTGCCCAAGGTCAAGTGACAGGAAGTGGTGGAGTCGGTCTCCACGTAATCTGACTTAGAGCCAGGGGCCTTGTAAGCAGTAGCCCAGTGATTCTCAACTGGGGGTGGCTGTACCTCCTCAGCCCTTTGGCCATACGCAGAGGCACTGTTGGTTGTCACAACTGAGGGGTGGAGTGCCACTGGCATCTAGTGGGCAGAGGCCAGGGATGCTGCTAGACATCCTAGAGGACCCACGACAGCCCCAAAACAAGGGGAGATTCCGCTCGAAGTGTCAAGAGCTCCAAGATTAGGAAACACTGCCCAAACCAAATGCCTCCTCAGGACAGGGTATTCTGAGGGTGCTAATAGTTGGTAGGACATGTGCTTCTCATTTCTAGGCTAGAATCTCTGTCTGGGAAATGAGGTTATCTCAACCAGGGATGGGGCCACTTAGAATCACAGGGTCCATTTGGTGCATCTTCTCATGGCATCGATTTACTCAGTAGTTTCAGCTGGTGCTTTCACACACTGCCCTGCCATCCTGGAATACTACATTATTTTAATTTTGTCCTTCAATGGCCACGTGGGAAAAGCAGTAGCCCACCAGGGCATGAAGATCTGGCTTTTCATTAGCCCTATAGTCCAGAAGACGCAACAGCAGTGTCTGTGTCACAGGCAATGGAGACAGCAAAGGGAAGCAGCCACAACTGGGCTGCTTGGGATGTAGTTAAAATACTTTCGGAGAGCAGTTTCTGTATATCTACTCAGAATACAATTGTGCATACCATTTGACCCTGCAATTCTATTTCTAAAAATGTGTTTTGCAGAAACGCAGAATGTGCAAGATACATTTACAAAGATGTTCACCTCAACATCAACTCTGAAAGCAAAAAACAAACTCCATAACAGTAGAAATGCTTGCCTATGTTCACCAAAACATGCATGCAAGACTGTTTATAGCAGCGTTATTTGCAACAATCAAAGTCTGTAAAGTACACAAATACTCATCAAAGTAGAATGGATAAATTGTGGTAAATACATCCACACAATGGAATGCTGTGTAGCAATGAGAATGAATAAACAAACTGCAACCACCTACAACAATATGGATGAATTTCACAGACATCATTTTCAGCAAAGGAAGTCTGACACAAAAGGGAACATACTGTATAAAACCCTAAATGCAAAGCATAATAGGCAAATCTGTGCTGTGAAAAGACAAAGCAGGAGTTACTGTAGGGGAGAAGTGACTGGAAGGGAGCTCAAGGGGAGCCCAGGGTGCTGGTCATGTTTCCTCATATGGTATAGGTGTGTTCACTTTGGGGAAACATGAAGTTGTAAGCTTATGCATGACAGGTGCCCTTTTCTACATGTGCGTTCTATTTTATAGGGGCTTCCCCGCTAACGCGGCAGTAAAGAATCTGCCTGCAATGCAGGAACCGCAGCAGATGCAGGTTCGATCCCTGGGTTGGGAAGATCCCCTGGAGGAGGCATGGCAATCTACTCCAGTACTCTTGTCAAGAGAATCCCATGGACAGAGGAGCTTGGCGGGCTAGAGTCCATGGGGTTGCAAAGAATCAGACATGACTGAAGCAACTTAGCACTCACACACACGCTTCTATTCTCTCTCTCTCTCTCTCTCTCTATATATATATATATATATATATACACACACACACATACATACATATATAAACATCAGCAACCTAAATATCCATCGGTGGGTAACTAGCTATATAAACTACAAAATGGGATATCTAGTGAATGGAATTCTATGCAGCCATTAAGAAAAATGAAGTAGCACTCTCTGTATAAACTTGGGAAAATGTCCACGCTATATAAAGGCAAACAAGGAAGTTGCAGAACGGCATGATGTCTATCATAAATCTTATAGGAAACACGTGTGAGTGTAAGCACAGAAAAAGCAGAAAGGATATTCTCAAATGGTTAATAGTAACTTTTGTTTGAGGAGGGGCTTCTTAGGGATTTTAACATTCTGCCTAATGTATTTCAATATTGTTTGAGTTTATTTACTAACATGTATCGTGTTTGTACTCAGAGAAGAAGGGCACAGAGAAAATTAAGATGAACAAGATACGCCTTACATTTGAGCCGGCTGTTATGTCATCATGTGGGAAGTACGGGGTTTTGTTGGATGAAGGCAATGCTAATGAGATAAACCTAGTGCCTTGCCTGCAGGGTTCCTAACTGAATCCAGTGAGGGTGGTCACTGTTGGTTTGTTGCTGGCAATCTTAACAATTGATTCAAATTAACACTTGTTTGCTGGGCTGCTCCACATCCAAACCTAGTTGTGGTGTGGCCACCGCAAACGGGATTCTTGGCCACACAAAGAATGTGTCTACAAAACGACAAAACAATTGGATTTGTTTGATTACATGAACAAAACTGTATATTCAGAGGAAGGAAAAATCAAAACAGCTACACCCAAAGTAACCTACCCAGATGGGTGGTTCATGAAATTCACTCACTCATTGAATCAACATTTTAGCAGCCTCATGCAGACTCTGAGAGAATCTGTTTGAAATGAAATACTCACTCGTAGATAAACCAACAGACCATGGAAAACACTTTTTTCTTGAACCATCGTCAACAAATGTTTTCTGAGTGCTCACTGTGGGTTTGCTGTCATGCTAAAACTCAGTGGGTCCAATACTCCTATTGTTTTTTAAACTTTTTATTTTGTGTTGGAGTATAGCTGATAAACAAAGTTGTAATAGCTTCAGGTGGACAGCAAAGGGACTCAGCCATACATACACCTGTATCCATTCTCCCCCAAACTCCCCTCTCATCGAGGCTGCCACATAACACTGAGCAAAGTTCTCTGTACTGTACAGCTGGTCCTTGTTGGTTCTCCATTTTAAATATAGCAATATGTACTGACACTCCTATTTTATAACCAACTGCAAATGCCACTGTGCTGAGTGTACTTAATTCCACTCATGGCACTGAATGGAACTTCACTTGAAAGAAAGAACCATTGATTTGGGTAAAGTTGATAGAACTACAGCTTTTCATACACAGTAAATGTCTACAAGACATATATTAACAATTCATAAGGTAGACTAGATTGTGTCCCATGGAATTCAACTCCGGCTGCACGTTATATTCAACTGAAACAGAATTTCTAGAGGTGGCACCTGGCCATCTATAGTTGTAAAAGCTCCCCAGGTGATTCAAAACCACGATAAATTGGAGCCATTGCTTAGACCAATTAAATCAGAAGCTAGGTGGAAAGGGACACAGAGTGTTATTTAAAAGCTACCCAAGTGGCTCTAAACTATAGTCTGCACTGAAACAAATTTCTTCTGAATTTATATTGTAAAAGAATCAGAGGTGGCCCTTCAAGAAGCATTTTGGAAAGGGACCCAATATGACTTATGTGAAATGGGGTATTTCCTGCCATATCAATAAATAAGGATGTCACAGCCATTGGTGATTTTGACCTTCCAAATGTGAATTTCTGAGCCCAGAAAGCACTGAGGAGTGGGGTCGGGGTAGGGGTAGGATGGGTGAAAAAGTGGCCGTGGCAGCCATCAGCCCCAGGCTGAGATGCACAGGAAAGGAATAATTTCAAGGAACCCAGAGTCTTGCGTCTACCCCACACATAGAAAAGTGCTAAATTCCTTAACTTCAGATATCTGTTTTCCCTTAATTAACAATAATCTTTTGATGTTCCGACTATCAGGCCCTATTGCAAACTTCTGTATAACCTGACTGACTCCTTTCCCTGAGTCCTGGGAACAGTTCTCTCAGGATTACTTGAGATACTGTCTCCAGGTCTCGAAGTCCTAAAAATTCCCATCTAATAGAACATAACTCTCAAATCCTAGGTTGTGACTATTTTTTTGTTGACACTTGGTTTCAGTGTGTGCAGTTTTACTAGAAAGTTGACCACAAGGTGGTATTCTACCATGTTATGGTTTCAGATGTCTCAGCTAGTGTGTATATATGAGCTAGAAGTTTGTTAAGTGCTTAACAGGCTTAAACAGTAGTCCGCGGGCTTGACTGGCATTGTTTCATTTAATCCTCATAACAATTCTATAAAGAACTGAGTGGGAAGAGTCTGATAGCACTGCCATACACAGGGCATCAAGTTCTAGACAGTCAAGGTTACACAGACGCAGGCAGTTTGAGAAAACATTTCTTTAAAATTGAGAGCAGGAAATGGGCCAATTATTATCTCCATAACTTTAAGATTCCCACTCTGACCAGGGCAGATCTTGAGAACTAGCATTCATTTGTAAATGGGTTACAGGGAGGAGGAGGGCCTCGTCCACTCACAGAAAAGAGGTCACGCTTATAAACTGACTTTCTGAAGTGCACACATTTCTGAAGCCTACGTGTTTCCTCTTTCTTCATTCCTTAGACTATTAGATTAGTAGGATATGATTAAATTGCAATTGCCCACTTGTTCTCATTATCCACGGTTTAAATCAAATCTCATGCTTCTTTTTGCTGCTCAAGGGGTACTTCTAATCTGCAGTAGAATTTTAAAGCTGCATTAAGCATAACTCTGAGAATGATTGATACAGTGTTATAGTTGTAGCATAGAACAGGCCAAATCCAAATTAATATACATTTTAAGTTATTGGCACCATGATTCTAAATCTGCATATTGAAAGTGAAGACCCCTGGGACATACTATTTTCTTTTTTAAATAACAATTTTAATCTTTTTTAATGCTCTGCAAAGTGGGTGGTTTTTCCCATCAGATATTTTTTTCAACCGTAATTTTTATTTAAATAACTCATTTCCCCTATTTATCTCTTCACTTTTCTAAAAGAAATCACAGAATTTTAAAACTCGGGGTTCATCATTCAGATTGTCAAGGACCCTGAAACAGTGGTTTTTCCACCACAGAGGCTGGGTGCAGGCATCCGCCCCACTTCCTGCACCTCTATGACTCAGCTCAATTCTCAGCTAAGCATAGATTTGAGGTTCTCAACTGGGAGCACTGTTGTTCCCCTTCCTCCCCAGGGAATATATGGCCATGTCGAGAGACATTTTTGGTTGTTATCACTGGGAGAGGAGGTGGTTCTGGGATCTGGAGGATAGAGGCCGGGATCCTGCTAACATGTTACATGCATAGGATGGACCCACAGCAAAGAATGATCTAGCCCAAATGCCAAGGATGCTGACACTGAGAAACCCTGCTAGAGAGGTTCTCCAAGATCCATTTTCCAACCACATATTGTAAGATACCAGCTATATGAAATGTCCAAGATAGACAAACCCATCAAGACAGAAAGCAGATTGGTAGGTGTTTAGGGCTTAGGCAAAGGGAACTAGGGAGCAATTGTTAATGAGTATGGGATTTCTTTTCAGGTGATGAAAATGTTTTGAAACTAGATTGTGGGGATGGTTACAAACTTTGTAAAGAAACAAAAATATACTAAAGCCCACCGAACTGTACACTCTAAACAGGTAAACTTTATGATATGTAAATGCTAGGACAATAAAGTTATTAAATTCTTTTTATAGACCTTTCATTAAGTAGCTTTTATTTCTGACTAAGCAAGGGCATTTTTGAATAGCTCTAGGTTTGGCTGGAGAATATTCTGTGGCAGCCCTTATTAAGTACAATTCTGTATTTTATAGGAAAGATTACAGACTTTCTTTTTTTTAATTAAGATGTTCCCAGAATGTTATTGTTTTTTTTCCATAATATTATTTGGTCTGGGGCCCTTGCAGATATTGCATTTATCTGTGAGCTAATAGGTCAGGAGTGCCTGGGACAGGGCGGGTACCCAGGGGTCTGGTCTACTCTAGCTCTCATTGTGATGTAAAGATGGCCAAGTCAGCCAGCCACTTCCCACTTCAACTTCCTCGTTCCTGACAAACTTTCATATTACAAACCCAAGAAAGCAAGCATGGTGAGAGCAAACGCGTAATGCTTCACCGCTGCCCACTGTACACAACTCACATTCCTTGCCCTGGCATCCAGGTCTCTCTCTTCCCACTGCCCACTTACATCACTATTTCTCAATCTAAAATCCCTGCTCTTGCCCAGTTGGTCTTCTTCTGCATACCCAACCACCCTCTGCATTTTTCCATTTCTGCTGTTTCCAATGACAAAGCCCTGTGATGGAATAGCCTTTACCTCTATTCAAACCCTCTGCATTCCCAAACTCCAGACACCCTTCTTCCTTTTTCCAAGGCCTCTGATTCACGGTAAATGACAGCATATTTCAGGTAAGGAATTGTACATTTAATTGCTAAGCATGGAAGCACAACAAGATGTCACCTCTTGGACCTTGTCTTATACTCCAACCTCGACCTCACGCTATGCCAGCAGCACTGGCCTCCTGCCAGTTCCCCAACATGCCAAGCCTGCCTCCATGTTGATGCCTTTGTGTTGGCTCTCCCCAAGAGATGCTTAGGTTTTGTTTAAAACTGGCCACCCTACTGTAACTTGCAACTCAGCATTTTAATGCCCCTTAGCCAGCTCGGTATTTCCTTTTCCTTAGCCCTTCTCATCTTTTAACATATCTTTTATTTATGATATCTGTTGCTCATATTGCTGTCTGCGAGACTGTGAACAGGGATCTCTGCCTTTTGTTCACTGATACACTCCATGAATGTAGAACATGCCTGGCATGTGGAAGGTAATCAACTATTATTTAAACATGTTAAATGCTAGAACATTGGATGACAATAAACTTGAGTTTCATCATCAGTGCTGTCGTCACCATCAGCTGTATCATTGAGGGGCAACTCTTACATCTATTCCATACCCCTGCACTGTGTTTAACCTTTCCTGGTTCTGTTTTTTATATACTGTATAAAGATGGGGTAAGCTTCTTAAGGGTAGAGACCAATGGCATGTATATATTTTTGATATGTCTTCTTTTCAGATTGAGATATAATTCACTTGCCATGAAATTCACCACTTGAAAGTTTACAACGGAGTGGCTTTCAGTATAGTCAAATGGTTGTATAACTGTCACCACTAATCTAACTCCAGAACATTTCCATCACCCTCTTCATAAAAACCCCAAACCCATTAGCAGTCCCTCCCCATGCTTCTCTCTGCCACATCCTGGCAACCAGGAATTTAATTTCTGTCCCTATGGATTTGGTTATTCTGGGCATTTCGAAAAGGAAATCAGACAATATACAGTCTTTTGTGTCTGGCTTCTTCCAGTTAGCATCATGTTTTCAGGGCTCATCCATGTTGCAGCACTTGCCAGTACTTCATTCTTTTTTATGGCTGAGAAATATTGTGCTGTATGGATATCATGCCATATGTTTACATGTGTGCTAGGCTTTGAATATTATAGATACTCAATAAACATTTTATCCCAATGATTTAAAAATTCTGGAAGCATATGGAATGCTACTGAGAAGAAACTTAGCACAGGACTGTGATTCTCCTAAGAGCACATGATAATCAAAATGATGCATGAGGTAACATTAAAAAAAAGAGAGATTTTATGATTTTTCAAGCTGTTAGCATTATACTGGGGCAAGTGTCATCTACAATTAGAACAAACTTGTACGCACGCCATTGAATTCTGTGGTAGGTGACTGCATCTCTTTAATTTCAAGTAAAACTTCCTATGATAAAATGGATGTGAGTAGAATTATTGGCTTCCTGGTGGTGCTAGTGGTAAAGAATCTGCCTGCCAGTGTAGGAGACACAGGAGACTCAGGTTCGATCCCTGAGTCGGGAACCTTTTTGTATTCCTGCTAATTTATTTCCTCAGAGTTAGAGCAACTTCAAATGTAGTTAATATTCCAGACATACCATTCATGATGTGGCCTTTTAAATACAAGTTTGGAAATAACTCTCAACTACTATCACTGAATTGTATATAACTGAGGGGTGTGATAAAGAAAATACTAGCTGAAAAGCTGCTCACAGTGCTGTCCATGTTCAAAGGGCCATGAGCTAAAACGATTACCAGAATGGATACCCGAAATGACAAAACAACCAGAACTGGGGACATTGCCTGCACTTAGGTTTCACCATTTATTTCTTGTTCCCTGTAGAATTAGCTGATCATATGAAAGTAGTATTCTGACATTTTACACTTATGTCCTTGTGGGTAATTCCTTAAGAAATGAAGATGAAAGGTATCCTACTGAATTGTAACAAAGTAAGAATTTTCTATCCAAGAACAACAGAAGAATTTCTGCATATCAAATATGTGAAAATGATCATTTCCAACCTCTTGGGTGGTGAACTGTTTCTTTTGCTGTGTCTGCTTGAGCAAGTAGTGAAATTGTCATAATATTGGAAATCATGTTTAGGAAGAGTCAATTGTGTGCTCAAGACATTACCAGCTTCCTGTTACTGGTGTTTCTCCATTTTCCAGGTAGTGAGGTAAGTATACAAGAGTCAAGAACACTGGCTCGGGTCAAGCACCATGGCTCAATGGCCCAACCCTAACTCTAACCTACGCTGTCCTTTCCCAAAGACAAGTTCTCTCCACCATAGCATATTGCTTTTGTTTGGAGACTAGCAATCTGAGTATGTGTACATTGAATTCCCTTAGGAAAGTGCAACTTACTTTGGTGTATTTTGCTCAATAAGCAGAAATAAAAATGCTTGTTCTTATGTTACTGTGTTACCTCTGTTAACACAGACATAACATTTTCACTCCTGACAGTTACCAGTTAATTATAACCCAAACAACATACTATCCATCTGCATATAATTTCCCTTACTGAAAACTGCTCCACCAGATACTTAGGAAATGCTTACAGACCTGACAAATTACAAGCTGTATGAGTTCTGTGTGTGCTTATATTATTCAGATAGCTTTCACTAGTGATCGAAAAGGGACCCTATAGCTTTTTAAAAATCATTTCTTTCGTCTTTGATTTGTATGTTCAGCTTTTACTCCCCCTGAGAATGAATAGTAAATAAACCTAGGGCCTGTGAAAGATCCAGGCCTATCACTCAGCACTCTCTCTGAACAGAGATAAGCAATATTATACCCTAACTTCTTGTTTAGGTATCTCTCCTGCATTTGTTCTGTTCACCAATTATTTAAAAGAAATAAAATCTTGGTTTCCCAAAAGCTTTCAGGAATGTCTCTTAGATAACTACTGTTAATATTTTGGTGACTATCTCCCCAACTGGAGAAAGGGAGAGAGGGATGAGGGGAAGAGGAAAGAGGAGGAGAAGGAGAATCATTTCAGAGCCAAAGGACCTTACAATCTTTTTTTCCACTTAACTATGTCACGAAGAGTCGGGCACAACTGAACAACTGAACTGAACTGATGTATCACAAGCATCTTTCTATGTCACCAAATAAAGATGGGTACCCTTTATATGTGCCACAGTGGATTTGAACCAGTCCCCCATTGGGAGGCATTTCATTCTAGATGTTGGTTCATAAACACTTCTATCTACTTTATATTGTCCTTGGAAACAGCAGGCACTGCCTATAACTGAATCTTTCCCTGGTGATTCAGCGCGTGGGTATCCGTTCATGTCCAATCACTGCAGGGCCTCAGGCTGAAAGACTGAAGCGATCCCAGGGAAAATTAACATGCCCCTTCCCAGTCCAGCCAGAGAGCTCCTGGAAGACTCTAGGTGGCCGCCTTTTGCTGTCACTGTGCTCCTTCTCTGCCCTCGTCATCCCTTTCTCCTCCACAAACACAGACATAGGCCGAGAGCGTGTTCACTTCCTGAAGGTGAGAAGGACCATCTGTTCCAACACCCTGTCCTAGCACTCTCCACTCCAATGCAGAGTGAAGAATGCTTCTAGAAACTGTGAGCAGTTTGAGAATTGGGTCACTGACCTATTCATCTTTATACTCCAGCGCCAAT